>CAUYLG010034559.1:0-14125 GCA_963573385.1 Cacajao melanocephalus | reverse complement strand
CAGGGGGGTTCTTCTCCCTTGGTTATTTCCAGGATCTCAGGCCTGAGGCCTACCTTCCACAGGAACTGGATGCAAGGTACTACAACTCCTTTAACAGGAGGAGAGGCTCTTGCTCCAATCCTGCCATACAGCGTATGCCCTCGCAGGCAGGGACACCACTGCCTGGGTCTTTGGTTCTTATCCTGGTCTGGCTGTTTTCCCATGTACTGCTTTGGTTCTGTGACTGCTCTAGGCATTCCTCCTACTACAAACTACTGTATGGTTATATGGAAGGATTATATAAATCAGCACTAAATGTGTCGGTACAGCTCCAACTACAATACCTATATGATTATATAGAAAGATTATATGGAACTAAGTATGATTATATATATTAGCTAGATATAGTAAGCAGTGAGTTATGCTTCAGGCACTAACTGCGCCTAGGGTCTGCACAGTTCTCCTTCCTTGGTGCCCATGGTGGGTGTTACCCACAGTACAGAACATTTCCAGCAATCCAGATTACCTTATGCCTCCCCAAGTCAATACCCAACCCAAACCCCTAACAGGCAGCCACTAACCAGACCTCTACCCCAGCTGCAAACAGGCCCCAGGGCCAAGTCCTTCCAACTACACATTTTTGTAAAGAAAGTTGGCCAGGTACAGTGGTTCACACCTGTAATCCCAGCACTCTGGGAGGCTGAGGTGGGTAGATCATGAGGTCAGGAGTTCAAGACCAGCCTGGCCAACATGGTGAAACCCCATCTCTACTAAAAATACAAAAAATTAGCTGGGCACGGTGGCGCACGCCTGTAGTCCCAGCTACTCCAGGAGCTGAGGCAGGAGAATCGCTTGAACTTGGGAGGCAGAGGTTGCAGTGAGCTGAGATCCTGCCACTGTACTCCAGTCTGGGTGACAAGATTCCGTAAAAAAAAAAAAAGAAAAAAAAAGAAAAAAAAGGAAAGTTCTTTTTTGGAACGCTAGATGGCCGCACTGAGTAGCTGCAAGAGAGACCACGCGGCCCATAAGGCTGAAATGTTTATGCCCCGGCCTTTTGCAGAGACAGCTGGCTGGCCGTCCTCTGTCCTCAAGTGTCAGTGCAGCTGGTGGCTGAGCCTCAGGTGAGGGAAATTACACAGCGTGTGCTTTTCATTGCTGGCCTCTTGGGCTCTCCCGTATTTCTGTGAGATGCAGCTAAGCTGTTTTGCACACCTGTATTCAGTAAGGACTTCACTCACACATAAACTGACTGCTGGAGGCAGAAAAGCCCCTGATCTGAAAGACTGAAGACAAAATAGAGAAGAGAAGGGAGCAAAAGAAAACCTCATCCTACTTTATCCATGGAGTAAAAAAAAGAAAATTTTAAAAAATTAAAAAATAAAAACAAGGCCGGGCATGGTGGTTCATGCCTGCAATCCCAACACTTTGGGAGGCTGAGGTGCGCAGATCACTTGAGGTCAGGAGTTCGAGACCAGCCTGACCAACATGGCGAAACCCCATCTCTACTAAAAATACAAAATTAGCCAGGCGTGGTGGCTCACACCTGTAATCTGAGCTACTCGGGAGGCTGAGGCAGGAGAATTGCTTGAACTTGGGAGGCGAAGGCTGCAGTGAGCCGAGATCACGCCACTGCACTCCAGCCTGGGTGACAGAGCAAAAGTCTATCTCAAAACACAAAACAAAACAAAAATAAGAACAAAATACTTTTTTTAAAAAGAACATTCAGAGAAAAGAAAAAACTCTTGAAAACTATGACAGAAACTAAAAATTCAATGGAAGATTTGGAAACTAAAGTTGAAAAAATCTTCTAGAAAGTCCAACAAAAAGGCCAGGTGCAGTGGCCCACGCCTGTAATCGCAGCACTGTGGGAGGCCGAGGCGGGCAGATGACGAGGTCAGGAGATCAAGACCAACCTGGCCAACACGGTGAAAACTCATCTCTATTAAAATTACAAAAAATTAGCCAGGTGTGGTGGCACGCGCCTGTAGTCCCAGCTACTCGGAAGACTGAGGCAGGAGAATTGCTTAAATCTGGGAGGTGGAGGTTGCAGTGAGCTCCAGGCGGGGCGACAGAGCAAGACTTCATCTCAATTTGAAAAAAAAAGAAAAAAGAAAAAGAAAGAAAGTACAACAAAAAGACACAGGTAGTGTAGAATACAGACAATTCTAGATTTCTAAGATTTCAAAACATACACCTCCCTTGCACCCTGTCTCAGGAAGAAATAGAGGGTTCACTTCACTCCACCAATGAAGCCCACCAAGAAGGAAGCAGCAAGAGCCCTGTGCGGGGGAGGACGGGTGGCCCAGGATGGCGGCTGGACAGCAGGCCTGGGGAGGGTCAGACTGGGCAAGAGGACGGGGGCTCCAGGGAAGGGCTTTTCCCAGAGAAAAGAACTGCTCATGGAACCGCTGGTTCCGGGCATAAATCTGTAATGGGTGCACAGAAACAACACCAAGCAGCCAAAAAATAACACAACTGTTCATTCCAGGAAAAACAGAAAGCTGCAAGAAAGGAAATTTAAGCTTAGTACATTACATGGCTCAGCTGTGAATAGCATCCATGAAGCAGTAACCACCACCATGAGTGCCAGGGTGGGAGTGCAGCATGAGGCATGGGGGAGCCACAAGGCTCATGTCCCACGAAGCAAGTCAGCGTGTCTGAAATGGATGAATTAGGAAGCAGCAAGAAAGGCAGGCTGCTCAGAAGGAACCGAAGCATTTCGGTGTGAGGCACAGATGGCCACTGTTTATAAAACTTTAAGTATGGTTATAGAATCTATCCATGTTATTTTGTAAGAATTTAAATTTTGTTAAAATGACAAACACAAAAGTTGGATGAGGCAAAAATGATGTCACTTCAGATGATCAACTGATTACAATACAGAATTACTTATCTCAGATATCATCCCCCATTTTTTACTACCGCTACACTCAGGGAAGACCAGTTCCCACCCCTAAGAGACAGAGGCTGTGTTGACGCCAACGCAGACGAGACGGATCACAGTGGCTGAGACGAACCTGGCCAGTCTCAGCACACAGGTCCCCTCTCCTGCCACAGGCCTCACCGCGCTGTGATAAGGGAGGCCCAACCCAAGTGCCGCAAGATCAAGATCACAAAGAACAAGACATAACGGAGAAAGCCTCTACCCCAGTGAAGCTATTTTTGTTAAAGAGAAACGAACCTACCAAGGCAGGAGGTGTACAGAAGCCCCGTGACGAGCAGGTTTACATCCACGTAGACCAGGGCTCCTCGAGTCCTTTCTCAGCTTTTCTCGAGCCCACAAGTGCCTTACACATTCTGGAGTCCCCGAGAAGCCCACAGCTCCAGAGACACACACTAACCGAGGCCCCAGAGAGGCACACAGAGGGGGTCTGGTGGCCAGGACCCCACTCTGCCCCAAGCCATGTTGGTGGCTCCCTCAAAGATGAGCACCAGCCCTCTAACGGCAGATCAGCCTTGCTCAAAGAAGGTGGGCATCTTCTCCCTCCCCAGGCAGGCGGCCTCCCCAGCACAGGCCAAGCATCTCATGAAGACACACAAGACCCAGGGAGCACGAGATGCTGAGGTACCATCCATGCTTCCACACCAGACCCCAAACAGCTCAAAGCCTACCTGTGCCCATCTGCTGGGAGCAGAGTGAGCACCCTGGACACCCAAATGTCTGGCTGGAGCTTGTTACACCCTTTCCAAGCAGAAGAACGCAGGATGGGATCAGAGGACACCCCCCAGGCGCCATTGCAAGGCTGCATGCAAGGACCTAGACGCTTGGTTCTGCCTGAATGCATCCAAGCCGGAGTTCTGGTGAGCTCTGGAAACTATCCTAATGAAGGCTAGAGAAACGGAGGTCAAAGTTACCTTGATACACAGCTAAAAACTGTATGCAAATGGTATAACTTAAAGGAGTAAGATTAAAATCAGACACCCCTTTTGAGTTGATAGGCATTTAACAAAAGTCAGCTAACGGACACTAAGGATTTGTTTCACTGCATGGAGGTTTTACTCAAAGAAAAAGAAGATTAAACAAATATTCAATTCTAGTTAATGGGCCAAACGCAGTGGCTCACACCTGTACTCCCGGCACTTTGGGAGGCCGAGGTGGGTAGATGACTTGAGATCAGGGGTTTGAGACCAGCCTGGCCAACATGGTGAAACCCCGTCTCTACTAAAAATACAAACATTAGCTGGATGTGATGGCGTATCCATGTAATTCCAGGTACTCAGGAGGCTGAGGCAGGAGAATTGCTTGAACCCGGAAGACAGAGGCTGCAGTGAGCAAAGATCGCGCCACTGCACTCCAGACAGAGTGAGACCCTGTCTCCAAAAAAAAAAATCTAGTTAATGGCTGGGCATGATGGCTTATGCCTGTAATCCCAGCATTTTGGGAGGCTGAGGTAGGTGGATCACTTGAGCCCAGGAGTTCAAGATCAGCCTCGCCGACATAGCAAAACCTCATCTCTACAAAAAAATATTAAATTAGCCAGGTGTGGTGGAGCATGCCTGCAGTCCCATCTACTTGGGAAGCTGAGGTGAGAGGATTGCTTGAGCCCAGGAGGTAGAGGTTGCAATGAGCAAACCATTGCCTAGGCAACAGAACAAGACCCTCCCTGAAAAAAAAATTCTAGTTAATGTTGGGTACATGGGTGATTTTACTATTTTTGTACATTTTTTAATTGTTTCATAATAAAAAGTTAAAAATCATAAGACAACATGGTAGGTAATTTCTTTTTTTTTAATTGAAATAGAGTGTTGCCCTGTGACCCAGGCTGGAGTGCAATGGTGCAATATCAGCTCACTGCAACCTCAGCCTCCAGGGTTCAGACGATTCTCCTGCCTCAGCCTCCTGAGTAGCTGAGATTACAGGTGCATGCCACCACGCCCGGCTAATTTTTGTAGTTTTAGTAGAGACGGGGTTTCACCATGTTGGCCAGGCTGGTCTCAAACTCCTGACCTCATGATTCGCCCGCCTCGGCCTCCCGAAGTGCTGGGATGACAGGCGTGAAGCACTGCGCCCGGCAACACATGATTTTTTAATCTGGACATCAGGTGTACAATGTGCTGGTGAGAGTGGGGAGTGGGCATCACACATGCTAGGCACAGACACTCCCTCCAGTGAGGGAATCACAGCACCTTTCAAAATTACAAGTGTGCATCCCCTGGGACCTGGCAAGTCCACCCTAAAGATTTATCCCTCAGACCAGCCTCTGGTATAAGGAAGGATGGGCACAGCAGACCTACTCACTGCATAATGAAAAGCAAAAGACTCGGAGTCACAGAAAGATGGCGCCAGCAGGGAAGAGCCCAGCGGGACTGCCAGAAACGGGGCAGCAGCTCCTCTGGGAGGGCCTTGGGCCTGCGGAAAGGAGTAAAGTTTCCCTCCACAACGCTTTGTGCCTTTCGAGTGCTGGACCACGTGCATCTATTACCCAGTTCAAAAACAGTCATTAAAGAGACAACCAGAACCTTAGCCACACGCCGAGCTACTCTTCAACGCACTGTGGCCGGAACGAAGCTCCCTCCTCCTTCCTCCCGCCTTCCTGGACCAAACTCTGCTCCCCTCAGGTCACTGTGGAAAACTGGCCTTTAACCACTGCCAGCTGTCCAGGCAACACAGAGCACCCAGGCCTCCAGGGCCAACCCAGGCAGCGGGACTCACAGTGATGATATCCAGGATGCTGAGCAGGCTGTGGACGCTGTCTCCCGCCAGAACCTCTTTCACCACCACCTCGGTGCCGTCCTGCACTTGGAGAGCAGAGTGGGTGCCGTCAGGTCCAGGGGCACGATCTCGTGGCCTGGCGGAGGCTCAGCCCAGCCCAGGGCAGTGGGGCCACAGGCCTGCCCCTCTGAGGCACCATCCCGGCTGCGGGTGCCTCGACAGAGGGCAGGGGATGAGATGGACCTGCTGGCATCAGGGGTATAACACGCAAGAAGCAGGGGCAAGGAAAGTGGAGATGAAGGAGGAAGAGACCCACCTCTCCACCCACGACTCGTCCTTACTGCGGGGACTGAGGCAAAAGTTCCCAGACCCTGTTCATTTGCTGAACTAGCTGTAAGGGCTCCAAGGACTGGTTCAGCTACTACCAGCCTAGATTCCGGAACTTTGATATAATTTCCCATTAGGTTAAAAAAAAGAAAAGAAACCATGCTATTTTGGTGATTTAACAATGTAAGAACTTTGGGAGGCCAAGGCGGGTGGATCACCTGAGGTCGGGAGTTTGTGACCAGCCTGACCAACATGGAGAAATTCTGTCTCTACTGAAAATACAAAAAACTTAGCCAGGCGTGGCATTGCATGCCTGTAATCCCAGCTACTTGGGAGGTTGAGGCAGGAGAATCGCTTGAACCCAGGAGGCGGAGGTTGTGGTGAGCCGAGAATGCACCACTGCACTCCTGCCTGGGCAACAAGAGTTAAACTCTGTCTTAAAACAAACAAACAAACAATGCAAGAACTTCATGTCAGCTTAACCCAGGAAAATTCTTTATGAAGTTGCCCAAATCTGACCCCAGTCCCCTCCATGAGGCCCTCCCATCTAGTCCAAAGGCCAGAGGGATGCAGGTTCCAGTCCTTCAACCCACACAAGCTGCAACAAAAGCCTCTGCTTCACTAGCTGGGCGGCCCCATTCCCAGGAGTTACTGGCTCCGACTGCCCCAGATGGGTGAACCAAGCCCCTTTTCTTCCTAATAACTCATCAAGTCCAGCCACACACTAAGTGACAAACCTGAGAACCAAACAATTTGCCCAGACAGCACTTCTGGTCTAGAAACCCCAACGGGCAGGGCAGGAACTGTCATGGGGTCGGTGCCCACTCCCTGAACTACAGCTGGCTGGAGGCCTGCAGGTCAGGGGGACGATCACACAGAGGCCAGGGTTTGCTAAGTGTGTACTTTAAATGAGAGCAAGCAATGGGAGGTGTTGGCCGCAAACTACCACGACAGACGAAGCAACACCGCCCTCCAGGAGAGCAGCACGATGCCCAAGAGGCCACGGCAGGGTCTGGCCCAGCCCCAACTCCCCGCAGCGATTCAAAGACTATGATTTAACAGAGGTAGGAAACACCTATCGAGCTCCTTATTTATTTATTTTTATTTATTTATTCTGAGACAGGGTCTCCCTCTATTGCCCAGGCTGGAGTGCAGTGGTGTGAACACAGCTCACTGCAGCCTCAACCTCCCAGACTCAAGTGATCCTCCCACCTCAGCCCCAAGTAGCTGGGACCGCAGGTGCTACCACCACGCCTGGATAATTATTTTTATTTTTTGTAGAGACAGGGTCTCACTATGTTGGCCAAGCTGGTCTCCAACCTGTGGGCCCAGGCGACCTTCCCACCTTGGCCTTAATTATTTCTTCATTAAATTAAAATAATTTAATTTTATTAGAAACCTGAAAATAGAGCAAGGGTTCAGCTGATCACAGCAGATCAATACAGAGACTTACTACTAAACCATCAAAGGAAGTATTCTGAGGTCTTGGAAGAAACATTTAAAAGGGTTGCCAGGCCCAGTGGCCTGTAGTCCCAGGGCTCTGAGAGGCCAGGACGGGAGAATCGCTTGACCATAGGAATTGTTGACCAGCCTGGGCAACAAAGTGAGACTCCATCTCTACAAAAAAATTTTTAAAGTTAGCTGGCCATCCTGACACACACCTGTAATCCCAGCTACAGGTGAGGCTGAGGCAGGAGGATGGCTTGAGCCTCGGAGGTGAAGGCTTCAGTGAGCTGAGACTGCGCCACTCACTCCAGCCTGGGTGACAGGGTGAGACCCTGTTGTTAAAAAAATAAATAAAATGTAATAAAAAATAAAAATGGTGAGTTTTCCCCAAATAAATTAAAATCAAAATTCTGCCTAACTTTTCAATGGGAAACATTTTACGACTTGAGACAGAGTCCCGCCCCCGCCCTGTGACTCACAGCATCCTGGATGCAGACCTCCAGCCGCCCGTCCTGCACCACACAGATGCTGGGGTCGGGCTCCGCAGGCGGGAAGACGTGCTCCCCCTCCTGCAGCTGCACGAAGACGATGTGTTTGCAAAGTTCCAGGAACAGCGGCTTCTCAAAGTGGCCCAGCACCCTGAAAGAGCCAGAGTGCACTGTGGGACGCCCTTCCAGGGGAGGAGGATGACCTCCAAGGGCGTCTCGAGAGCACACGGCCACCCGCTAGCCGCCGGCGTCACTGCCAAACACAACTGTAAACTCTTGAAATTCCCATGAGCCTGTTTTCCATCAGCTCAGAGAACTTTTCAACCCGTCAACCTGAGCCACACACACATGGGAAGAAGGCAAAGGTGGCCTCCGGGAGGGTGAGCTTGGCCAGGGAAAGGAAGGGGTGCAGTCTAGGGGCACAGAGCAGATCCCACGCTCAAGGCTTTGCATCCACCACACCCTTCTCACTCTTGCTCTGGGTTCATCACTGAAGATGAAACACTGGGAAATCGTTCAACAGAACAAGAAAGACCTGGTGAAGGTGCCAGCAGATCGCAAGGCCCCACCATGGGGCACAGACACCAGCAGCCCCACGATGGGCTTTGCAAACTATCCCCCAACGCAGGACAGCCAAGCTGGAGTCAGTCCCCAGTGAGAAGCCGGGGAGGACCCGGAGCTGCAGCGGCCCTTGGGCCGTCCCCGCTCTTACCGAACGTTTTTCAGCATGTACAGGACTTCCGACGGCAGGTGAGAATTCTTCACGTCAAACTCCGTGAGGTCAGCCTCCAGTAGGGAGGGCGGGGGCTCCTTGGGCTGCAGGGCTGGGTATTCCTTCTTGAAACGCAGAATCCTACAAGACAGAGACACACTAGCCTTGAGCAGACCAGGCGATATCAAAAGCCACAGCATCAGCGGACAATATACCAGGCAGCTCGGGGTCGGGGAGGCCAGCACCGTTGGGGGCGCCCTGGGCAGCATGTGTTCTGAAGGACCCTCAGTACCTCTTGGCCAAAGACAGCACCTTGGTCCTCTTCCTGGCCCGCTGCCGGGGCAGGGCAGTGTTCTCGACAAGGGTGTTGGGGAGCGTGGTCACCTGCAGAGCCGAGGGAAACACCCAGGCGCTGACCTGTGAGCCACGAGGCCGAAGCTCGCAGTGCGGGGGTCGGTCCTCAGGACCTGCCTGTGGGCCTTCAGCAGTCCCAGCTTCAGCTCCCCAGGTCTGGCTGTGCCGTTTCCCCACCCCGCCTGGCCTGTAAGGGAATGTTGGCAGCGACATGGCAGGGCTTTGTCCAGCCCCACATGTCCTTGGGATCGTCCTCACTGTCCCTGAAAGTCAAACTTCCAGAGCCCAGGGCTTCACACCTGCCAGCCCCACTGCCCCGAAGGCTGATGGCCACTCCATCCTTGGCTTTCATACTGGTCAACCTGACCCTTTCCTACAAAAATCCACCACTGTCAGCCGGGCGCGGTGGCTCACACCTGTAATGCCAGCACTTTGGGAGGCCAAGGCAGGCGGATCATGAGGTCAAGAGATCGAGACCATCCTGGCCAACATGGTGAAACCCTGTCTCTACTAAAAATACAAAAATTAGCTGGGCATGGTGGTACACGCCTGCAGTCCCAGCTACTCGGGAGGCTGAGGCAGGAGAATCACTTAAACCCAGGAGGTGGAGGTTGCAGTGAGCTGAGATCACGCCACTGCACTCCAGCCTGGCAATAGAGCGAGACTCCATCGCAAAAAAAAAAAAAATTATCCACCACTGTCCCCACCCACCTTCCAGCCCTCACTTCCCCTCTGACCTGCAGCCCCTTCCCACTCTGTCTCCTTCCCTTGCCCACGCAGTGCCCACCTGACTGACCACAACAGCAGAGGCCTGGCTCCTGCCCTGCACACTGACAGGCCACCTCGCTCAGGCACCACTGCCTGCTGCCCTCGGTCCAGAGCCATCGCCTCACTGCGCCTTTCCTCCAGGCCCTCCATTTCCCGGTCCCCTGCAGGGCCGCTGGGTCATGGCCGACACTCAACAGACCACCTCAACTCTGCTCCAGGCCGCCTAAACCTGTCCCAGACCCAGCCCACGGCAGCCCTAACTCATCTGCCGTCTCACAGCACTTAACACTGATAAGTAGACACACCACGGACGATACCCACATCCCTCCCCTCTTGAGTTTTTCAAGTTTTCTATGAAGAACACAAATTAGTTGTGCAATCAGAGACGGGTAACACAGACTGCTTTAAAGGGATCAGTCTGTGCGTTTTCTGTGACGCTTCTGGGTGGTCTGCTGAGCACTTCCTGGGTCCCTCAGGAGTGCAGGGAGGCAGCCAGGGGAGGCCTCCGACAGCCCAGTTGGCCAAAGACCAGGAAGGGTTAAACCAAGGCTGCTTCTTTCTCGCGTGGGGGCTTGTTAAACTCAGATTCCTGAGACCTGACCCAGGGATCTGTGTCTGGATTCCAGAACCACCCAGACACTGAAAGTGAGCCACACAGCTTTCAGCTTACTGCAAACATGCCGGTAACCAGAGAACTTAGACCCTCAACTCCCAGGGGCTAGCCTCCGTCCTCAGCCCAGGACCCCACAGCCTGGCAGCTGTGGTAAAACGTGTTGGGTTCAGTTGGAGGAAGCAGACACCATTCGGGATGATTTATACTGTTCCCCAAACCCTGAGCCTGGTGGCAGAGCTGGGGAGAGGGCAGCACACGCCAAGAACTGCCTGGACTTGGGGAGCCCACAGCAGGAGGGGTCCCTCCCGCAGGGGCCTGCTCAGGGGAGCCGTGCACAGCCTGGGGCCCAGAGCACCAGCTACCTTCCTCATGATCTTCCGGCCGTAAAACATCACTTTGTCTCTCTTCCGGAACCTGTACTGAGGAGTGGGCTGCGCCTGTCCTGTAGGGGAGTGAAGGGGCGGCCTGAGGTAGAGCCGTGGCAGAGGCCTGGTCCTGGACATGCAGGCACACCACGGTCATATTCTCATCCTGGCCAGCGCCGGGACACACTCAGACAGCATGAGGGAACAGGGCCTGGGGGACAGGCTCGTCTCCAACAGAGGGGGACCCTCCCCACTTCCCACTGAAGCCTTGCTCAGGACAGGACTCTGAACAGACTTGGCTTTCTGGACCCAACGTGTTCAGCCTGAGCCCAGACAGCCCATCGGATTCTAGCCAAAGCCACCATGGGCTTGAGGACCCCTCCCAGGAGCTCAAAACACATCCCAAGACACCCACACTTTCCCCCGAGCCCCTGGGCCAGCATCAGATCCAAGATACTCACGAAATCGGCCAAGCCTTCTGAACATGAAAAGGATGACAACGCCACCCAAGGCCAGTGCCAGGAGGGCTCCAACCGCAATCCCTGTCAGCTGCCGAGAGTGGAGACAGGGCCCCTGTCAGAGAGGCCGCAACCCTAACCCTAGCCCTAAGCCTGCCCCTGCCCCAACCGCAGGCCTGAACAGGAATGAGCCAGGGGTTGGGGATAGGAAGAGGTGAAAAAAGGCCACGGCCTCCCGGGCTAGCCCCAGGGCAGCGTGAGGCGATTACCATGGTGGATGGTGAAACTTCCTCTGTGAACTGCAGCCCCCAGGAGTGCAGGGTGCTGCCCAGGCAGAAGCCAGCCTGCAGCAGAGAACACGGGGTCAGGCAGGCATGGGCGGGCACAGCCAGGCTTCCCAGCCCAGACTTGCTCAGAGCAGCAGGAGAAGAGCTGAGAGTGAGGGGAGAGGTCACCAGCCCCAGAGACTTCCAGGAGGAAGTGATCTCACCCAGGGTGCCGGGGCCCTCTCAGCCCCCTGCTATGAAGCACTCAGAGGGCAACCTGGCTTCCTTGGTCACTGGGACACAGCTGGGCAGGGCCAGCGGCGGCTGCCCTGGGCATCACTAACACACCGCATGCTGCCGATGCAATCCTTGGGATGCAGGTCTCAGGGAGCAGGCCTGGCCACAGGGGAGGCCAAGGCCCCCCTCAGTGTCCTCTCGGCTCCAGCAGGAGCAGAGCTCGAGACCCCAGTGAGCCATCTGGATTCTGAGAACATTCAACACCAGTTTACATGCCAAGCAAGGAGGCAGAGGCCAAGAAGCCTCTGCATGCTGCTGCCTGTGGGGGAGGGGGCAGCCAGACTTCTGAGCCCAGGTCTGTGGGAGGGAGGGAGGGAGGGAAGAGAGGGTGAGGGCAGGATGGTGAGTGGGCAGCAGCAGAGGACGCTGGTGGTTCCCCAGGAAGTCAAAGAGAAAATGAGAAGACACCAGCCAGATGGGCAGCTCTCTCCATTCCTGCTGGCATCCACACCTTCCACCCAGGACCCAGGAACCGGAGAGGACTTGTTCAGCCCGCAAGTCTCTACACAAGAGCCAAGGCCTGGCTGCGTGGTGGCGCACGCCTGTAATCCCAGCACTTTGGGAGGCCAAGGCGGGTGGATCACAAGGTCAGGAGTTCGAGACCAGTCTGGCCAACACAGTGAAACCAAACCCCGTCTCTACTAGAAATACAAAACATTAGCCAAGTGTGGTGGTGTGTGCCTGTAATCCCAGCTACTTGGGAGGCTGAGGCAGGAGAATCCCGTGAAGTCAGGAGGCAGAGGTTACAGTGAGCTGAGATCACACCATTGCACTCCAGCCCGGGCAACAGTTCGAGACTCCGGCTCAAAAAAAAAAAAAAAAAAAGAAAAAGAGCCAAGGCCTAAAGCAGCACCCCCCCGCCCACCTGCCCACACGCTGCAGAGAGCCAGGACTCAGATAAGGCCATCTGTGCCAGGAAACCCAGGGAAGTCGGAAGGGCATTCAGAAACGCATTTCAAAGACACGATTCTACACCAAGACAGAATGAGAATGTGCACAGAAAGCTCAGCCCTCAGAACTTGGTTCAGAAGGCAAATATAAACCCTGGGAGCTTCTGCTTCAGGACAGGGGCGCCCCTATGCTCACTTTCAATCAGGTGGGGTGCACAGAAGCACCCGAGACCATGTCCTTCACTTAAGGACTCAAAGTGAGTTCCTCTGAGCTCAGCAACTGTTTCCGAGACAGGATCCAAGGAAGGCTCTCCCACGGCAGCCCAGGACCCAGTCACACGCTCGCTCTCCTGAGGTGGGGCATCTCAGCCTTTTCTAGAAAGCTTGTCACTGCTGCTTTAATGGATCCAGTTTTCCAGTTTAGGAATAAAGGCCTTTGTGATGTGGCTACAGATGTTTGACTAAGAACATGATTTTAAACAAAACCAGCAGGCAAAGTCCTAAGGGGAAACTGGAAGGAGCAATCGTGACCTTAAGGGAAGAAAAGACAAGGCCTTGGGCAGTGCCCATGGGCCACCACTGGCTAACAAGCCCGGCAGCTGTGACAGGCAGCAGAGAGAGGCCAGAACCACCACTCCCACAGTCCTCAGGCTCCAAGAAGCCACAGGGCGAAAGAGCTCAGCAGAGCAGATGTCAAGAGGACGCTTCTCTTGGTCCACAAATGCCCCACAACTGGGAAGTGCAGCGATCTGGCCCCCTGACTTACGTACCTCTGGGCCGACATCTTTCTCTTCCTCCATGGCTAAAAACAGAAGTCAGGGGTGAAAAGCGCTCTCACCAAGACAGCTGTGGCCTCAGACTTTTCCCTGGGCTCCTTTTCAAGTCAAATTATGCTTCACTGAAAGGAAAATCCTGCTGAAAAAGTCTGTTCTCCAGGAAGAGAAGCTGTCTTTTGAGAAGCGTCTGCCGTCTGGTCTGCAAGCCGCTTCCTTCCCGCTGTAAACAGCCCTCACGTGGCTGTCCCGGAACTCAGAACCGCGGCCAGATGGGGCAGCTCCAAGCAGGTCAGGGGGAGCTGGGCCCAGCGCGGCTGGGATGTGAGCAGCCTGCTAGAGAGGCGCCGCGGGAGGGGAGGTGCTGCTGGGGGCGGTGCGTGGATCCGGTGTGAGGATGTACCTGGGTAGGGGGTGAAGCTGGGGAGGAGGTGGATACGAGGTTTGTAAGTGCAGCTGGGAAGAGTGGATCAGGGTGTGGGGTGCAGTTAGGGAGGGTGTGGATCCCGGGTGTGAGGGTGGAGCCAAGGAGGGGTGAATTGGGGTGTGGGGGTACCACTGGAGAAGGGGTGAAACTGGGGAGAGGGTAAAGGTGAGGTGGGGGTGAATGGGGTGTGTGGGTGCAGCTGGGGAGGGGGTGGATCCAGGGTGTGAGGGTGGAGCTGGCGAGGGGGTGGATCCGGAGTGTGGGGGTGCAGCTGGGTGGGGGTGGATCCGGGGTGTGGGGGTGCAGCTG
>CAUYLG010034558.1:0-12984 GCA_963573385.1 Cacajao melanocephalus | reverse complement strand
GGGCTTGAGGAATATCTCACTTTATAGTGTTACTACTCAGCTATTTCCTTTTATATAATCCTTTATATAAACATATATTAGCTTACAGAATTAGGGCTTGAAGAATCTCTTTATAATCCTCTATATATAATCATATAATAGTTGATAGTATGAGTGCCTAAAGAATATTTCCCTACATATATACCTATAATTATATCTTAGTTCATAATCAGAGGAATGCCTAGAGCAGACACAGTACAGAGCATGATTTAAGGGAAAAACAGTTATACCAGGACAAGAATCCATGGCCCAGGCGGCAGCGTTCGGTATCGTAAAGATACCCGCTGTATGGCAGGTGTGGGGCAAGAGCCACTCCTCCTGATAAAGGAGCTGTAGGACGTTGCTCCAGTTCTTGTGGAAGGCTGCCCTCAGACCGGCAATCCACCGTTGTGACTATGAACTTTATCAGCTCTTGCTACTATGCTGCTCGAAAAGTATCTTCCCATAGAACTCATCGGAAGCTGCCAGAAGGTGGCGGTAACCTTGACAGCTCTGTCACTGCTATGTGACTTAAAGCATCCTCCCATAAATCTTCTTAGAAGTAGAATAGATACTCAGAAGCCCATAGATAGAAGTATTGCACACTGCACCCTCTTCACTGCACACGGCCCACCTTCAAGCCTCGGTGACCTAATGGGGGTGGATCCCTTACTGCACACGGCCCTTGCCTTCACGGGAACGGGCCCCTTGCTGCGCACTGTCCACCTCCTGGCCTAAGTGACCTAATGGGGGTGGACCCCATGTTTTATTGCTCACGACCCTATCGCTATCTTTAAAGATGACTTCACTCACTGCCCTGCCCCCTAACCTATACACAATAAATACTCATGCTTCTGGACATTTGGGGGCCTCGCCTGACTCCGTTTATAGGTGGTGTGGCCCCCTGAGCCCAGCTGCGTTTTCCTTGTACTTCTGTGTCTTGTCTCTTTATTTCTCAGATCCTGCGCCCCAGCACAGCATAAGGCACACCCCACGACCCTGTGGGGCCCTCAGCCCTACATGGCACAGCCTGCATCACCAGGGATACAGAGCGGGGGAGTCAGATCTGACAGGGAAGGTGGCACAGGTGTCAGCGGTGCTGCACCTGCAGAAAGGAGGACTCCTGGAGCAACGTGGGGAGCTGCTTGGATGAGGCAGAGCAGAGCCTGACCAGGTACCTTCAGAAGGCAGGACTCTGCAAGCCACGCAGGAAGCAGGCTCGGGTGAGTCAAGAGCAGAACCTGACCCGTTGGGCATGAGCTCAGCTCCATGCACCGTGGGTGATTCTGTGAATGACCTTGGATTTCAGGCTGTGGTTGTACACAATGGGACCACTGAAGTCTTCTGAGATGTCTAAAAAAAAATAGCTTCTGGAAAAATTAAAAGACTTCCAAAAAAAAATTAAAAAAGAAAAAGAAAGCAAGCTTCTGGAAATAGGTTCTGGAAAAAATAAAAGCCTTCTGAAAAAAAAAAAAGAAAAAGAGTGCAGTGCTCAGGTGTGGAGGAAGGTCCACAGAGCCAGGACTGGAGACAGGGTGGCAGGGTTCCCTCTGGCCTCCAGGACGAGGGCAGGAGGCAGGGCCTGCGCCGCGGTGGCGGTGGGGCCGGGGAAGAGAAATGACGTGTGGGGAAGGAAACCTGTCAGCGGTTCTCATAACTCCCCAGCCTCATTTTTTGTTAAAGGAATAATTTGATTCCTGAAGTAGTAACAAGAAACTTGTAATTGGATGGGAGAACATAAACAATGACACATTAATTTCACAGGGCATTTAGAGCATAACAGCTAGGTTTAAAAAATGTTGCAAAGGGAAGTGAGTACTTCGGTTGAACTCCCTCACACTATAATGGCAGTGTCTTATTGCTTCTCACTGTGCCTCAAAAATCATCTAAAATCCTTCTGCTAGAAGTATATCACTCCTCCATTCAGACGATGACTCCAGTGGTTCTCCACCCTGGCTACAGCTTATTTCAAGTCACCCAGGAAACTTTTTAAAATGCAAACGCCAGAGTCCTTTTCTGCAGAGAAACACTGATTGGACTGCCTGTGCTGGGGCCCAGGAGTGGGTGTTTTAACTCATATTTGCTGGAGGTTGCGAATTTTTTTGTGAAAAATCAGATCTTGGCAATGACCTTGAGCAGTAGGATATAAATAACTCCCACAAGGTTGGCTTTCCAATAAGGGAACACAAGGCATAAGTGTGTTAACTACAGGTGATTCTTCATAATTCCAGTGCCCTAGTTCAGTGATTCTCAAGTGGAGACAAGCTCTTTGCAGAAGACATTCAGTAACGTCTGGGGAACATCTTTAGTTGCCACAACCGGGGTGGCAGTGGCAGGGGTGGGTGGCAGGGAAGGCACTAAGCTAATGGCACGTAGTAGGTTAAACCAGGGATGCCGTTAAACATCCCATCATGTGCAGAATGGCTTCCCCTCCCCCAGCAAAGAATCATCTGGCTCCAAATGTTGAAAGCCACTGAGAAACCCTGCTCTCATTAAATATGATACTAGCTCCACTTAAAAAGAAGGGGTTGTACTGTGTGTGTTCTTCGGAGTTTGAGGTAACGGGAAGAAGCTGGGATTCTGAGCAGGTTCTTAGCCTCCTGAAGCCTCAGATCTCGCATCAGAAAACGGAGAGATCGGATGTCTCCCATCTTGCAGGATTTTTCAAAGCTAACGTAGGAGACCAGAATATGCCACTCTGAAATATGCCTCCTTGGCATAAGGATTATTTTGAGCTGATTATTTCGAGAAACTGCAGACACAGGAGAAGCTCTGAAAACAGAGAACTTACCCTTTCATAAGGGAAATTTTACATCGACAAAGAAAATCTGCCCTTCTAAGAGCATCTCCCTCTCTGTACCGAGAAGACAGGGATGACCTTAAATCAAGAGACCCTTATTAAAGGAGAAGGCACAGACTTAAGTCTGCATCACGAACCTCACACTTGTTTGCTGAATTTTTCCTGGTCACCTTCCCACAACTTGCCTCCCCTACAGTCTCCTTCCTTCATTTCAGCTGAAGAAGGTGTTGAAGCCCAAATTCCAGCCACCTCTTGGAGTTACTCATCCCTGAGCTTCTCCCATGTACATGTGAGATGTATCTGTTAATAAACTGTTTGTAAATATATTTTGTTAATTGTCTTTTGTTACAAGGGCTCCCCTGGAGAACACAGAAGGTGGAAAACAGACCTTCTTCCTTCCCCTGTACTACTATGACGTTGGGGCTCAGAGAACAACACCCTAAACTATGGGGCCTTGGCATGCCAAGTATTTCTGAATTAAAGGAAATTGGAAGGCCTTAGAAGCTGCCTCGGAACCAAGGACTTTCGAAACCATCTTGTTTCTCCCCACAAGTGAAGAAGAAAAAAAACTTCTTCCCTCAAAAAAAGTCTTACGAGCCCTTCCCTAGGAATCTTATCAAATAACTTGGAAAGATTAACTACAGTTGAAAAGACTAAAAGTCATCACCATGCCCAGGCAGGCTTTCTCTGCATTCTCCCAAGAGTAGCTCTGAGAGATTACTTGGGAGACTATCTGCATGATAAGACAACCTTTGTTTGCAGTGAATTTCCACCCCTCACCTTCCCACAAGCTGCCATCGCTAAGAGGAACTTTGACTCTGGCCAAAGTTCCTGTTCTTTGACTGTTCTTAGGGCTCATTCATTTCTCCTAAAAATCATTTACCACCCTCAAAAATGCCTACATCCCTTTTCCCCATGAAAGGGGTCTTTAAGCCTCAACTCCCTGACCCTTCCTAGAGTCTCCTATTCTGTATGGCTCCCGTGCACAGGTGCACACTAATACATGTGTATGCCTTTTGTCCTGTTGATTTCTGTTCAGTTTATTTCAGCAGACTCAAACCTTCAAACGGGAAGAAAAAATTCCCCTCACCCCGAAAACGACTACTCACACACTTGCGCTGTTTTACCTGTTTACATTACAGAACTGTTCAAATAGAGATTATGAGACATTGATCATGTTACTCAGGAGGTGGAGAGAGGTTAAATCTCAGTGATCTGTCACATGTGCTAGCACAATCACGGATCCTCTAGCCTCACTACTGGAAGTGTGGTCGAGCCATGCAGGCAGCAGCAGCCGCCTCTGGAGCTTGTCAGAAATGCCCTGGACCTGCTGAGCTGGAATCTGTATTTTAACATGACCCCAGGGATTTTGCACGCACATCAATATTTGACAGGCACTGTTCCACCACCTGCAGGTCAGCTGTCCCCATGTCTTTGGGACTGATTTTTTTCTGAAGACTCTTGGAGACTTTTTTTTTTTTAAATAATCCACTCTGAAGAAGAGTCTCCGCAAAGGGTTCAAATCCCATTTTTCCCAGAGGAGGAATCCAACCCAGTTCAGCAATCTACAGCCAAATGCATTCATCCCTCATTTTTGGAAGTAGATCCCATCACCTGTAAAGGGTAAATTAGACCAGAGGTTTTCAAAGTGTGATCCCGGCATCAGCAGCATCACCTTGGAGCTCGTTAGACATTCACATTTTGGGGCCTCAGTCCTACTGAATCAGAAACTCCAGGTGGGGACCAACGACTATGTCCTGGCAAGCTCAGAGGGTGCCTGCAACTCATGCTGAAGTTTGAGAATCACTGGAGTAGACCATCTATAGCCTTTACCAACACAGGTTTGAACGTTCACGGCCTTGAAATACCCTTCCTCTGTCGTTAGACAGCTTCGTCTATGATGTCGATGACACTCCAGTGAACATCGTCATATAAAAACCTCCGCTTCCCTCCCGCTATTCATCACCCCTGCCCCCGTTCCTTAGGTGTCTTCAACGTCTTCCTAACGTCTCATCAGAGAAAAGTTTTTGGCGTGAACCTAATACGGGACAGTGGGAAAGTCTGGAATCAGACCTAGAGTCCAATGTCTCTTCCACTTGGCTACAGAATTTGGGGAGAATCATTTCACCTCTCTGAGACCCAGCTTCTGTTTGTAAACTGGAATACATATCTCACAAAACTGCATGAGAATTAAAAGAAACTCAATATATATTTGTTTATGACTCATTTTAATAAGTAGGCCGTGGTACACAGGCACTTGAATGGCCCCTGTGTTCTGAAGTTTTAAGGGGTGCTGACACAAGACTGCCCATCCATTCCTCCTGCCCTGAATACTCACAGACAGGGTCTGAACGAATGGGTATGACGAAGGAAGGGGCACTATCTCCAGAAAGCCACCGTTTTCCTTCCTGGTGTCTGTGAACTCATATTGTCCTCGTCTGTCACTATGTTCTCTTCACCACCCAGGCAGGTTCCTCCTCCCCTGCTCTCTCCACACGGACGCTGCTCTGTCCTTCACCTGCTTTTTTAGGACCCTCCCCTCCCCCGCAGTTGAGTGACAACAATCAAGCTCACTCCCATAGCTGCAGAAATCAGGTAAATGCGACTGTGGCACTGGTAGCTCTTCCTCCTCCGCCCCGGCTTTAGACATCACATCACTGCCTCCTGGAAATCTCCACCCGGACTGCCCAACCAGGACCTCAAATACCACATGCCCCCCACTGAACTCTGGGAGCTGGGTCCTCCTAATCTCCTTACCACAGAGTAATCTTTTAAGACCACAGACCTGATTTTCTCACTCCTCTGCCCCCACTGCCTCAATCATCAAGGTCAAACCCACGCCGTCCCATCTTTCAGCCCTGCCCTCGGCCCCACACCTGCCACAGGCTTCCACACACAATGTGCCACCCACCATTCTGACAGAGTCTCACTTTGACCAGACTCTACCCAGATCCTTTGAACTCTCCCCTCAACCAGGCCCTAACTTCCAGGCTTCTACCTTGGTCCCTGCGTTGCCCAGTTACAGCAAGAATCCTGTTCAGTTGGTCTAACCTGAACCCCCCCAACTTCAATATTGAATTGACTTCCCCATCTCCTGCCATCCCCCAGGTGGTCTGGTCACCCTGGGCTGCTGGGTCACTTTAGCCACAGCCCCCCTCACTCCTGGTGTTTCCCTGGTTATTTTCACTCACTGACCTCCATCTCCTGCTCCCCACCTATGAACTCCCAGCTGTCCTTTGCATTCAAAGTTGAGGCTGAATTATCTTCCCCTCTGCAAGACCCTAGGCAGTAGCCCCCCCAGATCATTTTATTTTTCCCTTTTTTTGGAGACAAGGTCTCGCTCTGTCACCCAGGCTGGAGTGCAGTGGCCCAATCATGACTTACTGCAGCCTCAACCTCCTCAGCTCAAGTGAACCTCCTGCCTCAGCCTCCTGAGCAGCTGAGGCTGCAGGTATGTGCTACAATGCCCAGCTATTTATTTTTTTTCTTTTTTGGTGGAGGCAGAGTTTTGCTATGTTGTCCAAGCTGCTCTCGAACTCCTGGCCTCAAGGGATCTGCCCACCTCAGCCTCTCAAATTGCTAGGATTAGAGGCATGAACCACCATGCCTGGCCATTTTATTTTTTCTTTAACAGTTCCCCAAATAGGGCTCGAATCTGAGTCCTTCCACCTAGTGCAACGGTTCTCAGCCCTGGCTGCATCCTGAAATTGCCTGGCAGCTTCCGGAAAAACCTACTCATGCCTGTTGAGACCAGCTGAATGTCAGAGTGGGGGTGAAAGAGTTTTCAGACTTCCACTGGTTATTCCAGTGAGCAGCCAGAGTTGAGAGCCTGTGACTTGGACACCCTCCCCATTCTCCATGAGGAGAGAGAAAGCCACCCTGCCATCCCGCCATCCTGTGGAGCCACCTCAAGAGGCTTCAGTGTGGCCCAGACTACTGTCAGGGCTTTTCTCACACTGTTCTGTCAATATCTGCTCCAAGGGCAGGAGTGCTGGCTTTTCATTCTCTGCATTCCTAGCACAGGCAGGGTGTCTGGTAGTGTCCCTCAACGGATCTGAAGGCAACAGAGCAAGCAGGCTGGGGCACAAGGAGATGCTCCTATTTCAAGGCAGGTGGCTGCTATTTTGCCCCATCTCTAAGGGCACAGGAGGAATCACTGCATAGTTGTCCAGCTGGCAAAGACCTATACATCAGGCCCTTCTAATTTAAGGTATAAGCTCTGGGCACACCGCTGGCCTGAAACTGGCAGGTAAATGTCACAGCATTTTAGCGTGTGGCTTCATGGAGCAAGGGTGCTCCAGAATCATGGATTTAGGGGTGACTCTCAGCTCTGCAGGCATCAGAACGTGAATGTGGTTGCAGCCCTAGCCCTCTGAGCCCCTGGGAAAGCAATGGGGGGTGGGCAGATGAAGAAGGTCCTGGACGTTCTTCCCATCCCTAACATCCTTTGATGCTCTCACAAACAAAATAAAAATGCTCCGTCTTTAGCTATGCTCAAGGGAAGCAGAAGTCCCCAAAATGAAGGTGACAGTGAGCAGGAAGGAAATTCACAAAGGCCATGTGCTCAAAGCACCCTACAATTTCACAACGCAGCACTGGGCTTTGTCCATGTAGACTGCGGAAAGAAAAGCGATCTGAATTGGGGTAGCCAGAAGAATAATTCCAATCCTGCTTCCCGGAATAAATTCCTTTTTATTTCAAAGTGTCTAATATGGTTTCCAAAACATTTTTACAAATGTCAAACTCACTGTCAACCCTAAACCACCTGGAAAAAAAAATAACTGACAGGCAGCTAAATTAAGGAGCTACAATTTTGCTGAAGCGTTCCAGCAACATTTTAAGCCGCAAGAACAAAATTCAAACTACTTCACCAGAGCCCAGAAGCTGCTTGAGTTAGAACAGGCCACAAAACCCTCTCTCCTTCACACACAGAAACACACAACACACATACACACACACACACACACACACACACACACACACACACACACACACACACACACAAACTTTGACCCTGTGTGAGGTGAACTGGAACTTCTTTTCATCGCAGGACCTCATGCACCCCACTTTGCATGCTGACATTCAGATGCTTTGGCAAAGTCCTCTCCTGGCACCACCCAAACCCCCATCTCACACAGGAGCTCCTGTGGAAGGCTGCACATCACCCTCTCCCCCTGCAGCCTTCTTGCCCTTCCAGATGGCAGCAGAGTTGGCTGGCACCCTTTACCAGTAAGTCCTGACTCTGCTGTCCAATAGATCTATGATCCTGAGCCCCAGATGTTTGCTTAAGGGTCAGGTGGGTGAGCACAGCATTCGCTCATGCCTGTTTCCGAGCTTTAGGGAAGCCCCTACCTCTTGCCCTTTTCAAAAGTGACGGTCCAGAGATTCTCCTCTCACATCCAGCACCGCAGGAGAAGATGAAAGTTCTGAAAAGGAAACGACATTCAGGAAGATGAAGACCTGAAGGGAGCTGGTGGGGGAGAGTGGAGAGTATGATCTAAGACGAGCCAGGAACTGCCAGGGGTAGCGACTGGGTGATTTCAAGCGGTACCACCAGCTAGTTAGTGGCAGAGTGAGGCCTCTTCTAAGCACAGCCTTGCCCTTCCATTACTAAGGAGAAGAGTCCAGAAATGCCGTTCTTGCCCCTGAATGACCTTTAGCCCCTTTGAGTCCTTTGCCACCTGCAAACTCTGAAAGTAGAGATGAGATGTTTGCCTCAGTAACTGCAGCTAGTGGACCCTAAAGGCCCACTGGCCAGATTTTCGTGAGATGCCTTGGCAAAGCCCTCTCCTGGCACCACCTTTACGATTCTAGTTCAGGTCTCCAAATGAGAGGCAGGTGTAGAATGGCAACCTCTGGCCATTTTGCAAATAGGGCACTCAGAGCCTGCCTCCTTGCAGGTCAAGATGAGCCCCCCACACCGGCTGCTACGGAGGGACCTTTCCATCAAATGCAGTTTAAGGGAGACTCTGGGTACAGGCGTCTCTTCAACACCAATGTGGGCTGGGAAATAAAGACCATGTTCACGGCCAGGGCCTCTCCTCCTAAAGACCCAAGAGAGCCACAGTGCAGGCGGGTATCTGAGGGTAGGGCCATCTTCAAGCCGGAAGGCTCCTGGGCTGCTGGGCCTGCTGGAGGCCTTGGAAAAGCAGCCAGAAGAGGGAAGCCAGAAGCCCCATCTGCTGAAGCTAACACAAAGAACTGCCGCTCAACCACAGCCAAAGGCCTGCAGCTGCAACAGCCTTGCCCAGTCCAGCAGCCACTGGGGGCAGTACAGCTTCTAGAAAGCCACTTAACTCCACTGGCCCTCAGTTTCCTCACCTGTACTGGGCAGGAGAACCTTGTACCACCCAGGAAGAAATGGCTTAGCCTTACTCTTCTCCAATCACACATTACTTCTTCCAATATGTACTACTTGTGATTTGTCCTCTGGAATTCTGCTCTTGACATGCCTCTAATCCCCTAGGGTCCTAAGAGTGGCAGGTGCCTGAGGTGGGACAGGGAGCAGATCACCCAGGGTGATCTTCCCAGTCCCTAAAGATGGCAGTGACTTCAGGTGTCATTGCTACAGCTCCTAGATCTCTACAGAAGCAAGGGTCTCATCAGCTTCCCAAGGGTCTGCCCCAACTCTGCTTTAACACTGTCAGTGGGGCAGCACCTATTACCCCTGACATTATGGGGCACTAGGGGAAAGTGTTTCATCCTGTGAGTCAATCTGGCAACTCCTGAAAGAATACCGGAAACTAGAACCCCACCCACAAGCTTTGCAGGCATGTGTGTTTGTCCCAACCTTCACCAGCCTGGCCTCCAGGACAGCAGGTGGACTTGACTCCATTGTGAATGGTGACGGAAACTCACTGGGAAGGGACCAGCAGGGCACACCCAGCTCCAGAATCTAGGCCTCCTGAGTCCCTTCCTTCTAACTATTCCCCTGAAATGTTCTGGGAACTGCTCTTCAGTCCGCTTCCTTCCTGCGGTCCTGGAAATTAGCCCTAAACAAAAAACTTCCTGGCTACTTACTCAGGGTGAAACAAGTAAGAGGGGATAGGGAATGGACCGGGTTATATTAGGAATAGGTGGATTGAAGAGAAAAGAAAGAGAAAAACAATGGGATCAGGGTAAAGCTAAAAAGAGGAACACGGGAGGTGGGAGGTGGGAAGAAGAAAAAGGAGAAAAGGCTGTGTTAGGTAGAGGGTCACAGAGGGGAAAGGTTTGGGAGAGGCCACTGGGGAAGGCATTGCTAGGCATCCCTTCAGGATCCATAGAGGCATAGGAATAGATACAGGATATTCATCAATCCACCTCTCTATTCATCCATCTATCCTTCCGTTTATTTACCCATCCATCTTTCAATCCATCAACCCACCCATCTATGCATCTCTTCATCTAGACTTCCACCCATCCATCCATCCACCCATCCATCCATCCTTCTATCCATCCAGCCTTCCATCCATCCATCTTCCCATCTATCCATCCACCTACCCACCCACCCAGCCAGCCAGCCTTCCATTCTATCCATCCATCTCTCCATCCATCCCTCCATCCATCTGTCCATCCATCCATCCACCCTTTCATCCAGTCAGCCAGCCTTTCATCCATCCATCCTTCCATCCATCCATCCTCCCATCCATCCACCCACCCAGCCAGCCAGCCAGCCTTCCATTCTGTCCATCCATCTCTCTGTTCATTCATCCATCTATCCACCCATGTGTCCATGCCTCTCCCTCCTTCCATCCATCTCTCCAGTCTTCTATCCAACCATCCAAAAATAATGTGTTAAATACTTGTTTTGGGTCAAGCATATTACTGGTTTCCAGAGATATAAAGATGAAAAAATATCCCTCAGTCTAGAAAAGGAATGAAATTACTAAATGTAACTGCTTTTTCCTATCTTAGACTGTCCCCAAAAGAGTCCAGTTGGGCTAACTGGGATAACTGCCCAGGGAAACAAGCCACACCATCACCATTTCTCATCAGTCCCTTGGGACAGCCTTAAAGAAAGAAATACGAAAAGTGAATTGCAACGATGCTCTCAAAAGGGAAGGGCCAGCCCCGTGGCCCCGTCCCACCAAGCACAATGCCGGGAGGGCTCTCTCCAGCTGTCTACCCAAATGCCAGGCCTCCTCCTAACACGGCAGAGCTTGTTCTGGAAAAGCTTCCAGAGGAGGTGGCCCTTCTGGCTGAATCTTAAACTATGAGTAGGAATCATCCACACGGATAAAGAGGAAATCAACATTTACGCAGAGGAAACAGCAGATGAAAAGGCAAACGAAACCAAAAAACAGGCAAGAGAGAGCACGACCCATTCAGGTATGACTGAGATGTTCAGAGGGGATGTATGGTAAGTGAAGCTGAGGTTAAAGACGAACACCAAGAACAAGATGGACACCAGCATGCTCCACCATTCATCTTTCACTAGAACTTTCTGTTGTTGTTGAATGTGGCTGCTTTTAGGTTGGGTACTTTCTCAGGCTCACTGTAGGCCCACCCTCTCCTATCATCTGGCCCAATCAGTACTTATGTACCTTCTAGCCATCTGAGCTGAGTTTGTGGTCCATGAGTCAATAATGGTGAACGTAGTTTGCTGTGCCATGAATTTTGAATTTTATCCCTAAAGCAACATGGACCCACTGATAGAGCACACCTGCAGGCTGCCACTGGCAGAAGAGATCATGGCCTAAACGAAATCCTGAGGGTTACCCTAGGCCTGGCCATCCCACACCTAGGAATTTATCCTAACAAAATAATCTTAGAAGATCCAGTGTGATTTTTGTGGCCTGAGAACCATCATTAACTTTGTCAAAACAAAGGGGCTACCACTAGAGGGCGTGCTGGCCAAGCTGAGTGTCTGGGAGGAGACCAGGGTGCCAGAGTGGGAGAGGGGATAGGCGGAGGGGGTATGAGAGGAAGGACCGGCCTTCCTGCTGGGAGACCAGGATGCTCAGGAAATGACCAGACGGCAGGCCTGGCACGGGGCAAGGCCACAGGCTTCAGCCCAACCCCAGCCCGGGCTCCCCCTCTGCTGACGCCACCTGCATGAAATGAGGAGAGACTCGGGTTCAGAACACTCGGGAGAGCAGGGAACGTTCTGTGGTGATCCGTCCCTGCAGGTTCAGAATCTGTTCTGGGTTGGCTGGATTTTTTTTCTTTGTTAAGCAATTCTTCTATGGATCACTTCATGTTGAGGGCTTACAGGCAAGGTCAGACACTGGGCTGTGGAATTCCCCAAAAAGGTGACTTCCCCTGGGCAGAGAGGTGACTTTTCCAATAATGAAAAATGGCAAGCCACCAAATGCCTAGGGACAGGGCAGCCAGGCTGTAAAGCAGGTACATTGGGGAGGTGTTTTGCAGTCACTGGATATGACAAATATAAAGGTTATGAGGCAATGGGAAAAAAACCACTTGTAATATTAAGTGAAAAAAACTACAACACAAATGTGTGGGTAAAAATAATACGCACATGAATAGACAAAGGCTGGAGGAGAGGTGACAACAGGTGCTGTGATGGGGCAGAAGGGCTGTGGATAGTTTTTTAGGGCTCTTTTATTGCTAAGGTGGTGTCTCAGTAAGATATGGTTTTAAATAAGAGAGGAACACACACCGTTAGTCCGATGCAGTAGTTTTCACATTTTAGTGTGCCTTGGATCACTTGCAGGGATGTTTAAACATGGATTGCTGGGCCTCACCCCCAGGGTATCTACGCCAGAAGTGCTGGGGCAGAGCCCAAGAATCTGCATTTTTAACAAGTTCCCAGGTGGAGCTGTGCTATAGCTGGCCTAAAGTTAGAGCCTGAACAATACTATTTTATAAAAGACAAAGTTGTGTTTTAAATCAGTTGTAATGGCTATCCCATTCTCCTCACAATAACTGCTGGCCTTGGCTTCTGTAAATAAAACTGCTAGCCTTACTCTGCAAACTAGGTAAGGCTGCATACCTTCCTTATCAGTGACTGCCAAAATTGCTAGCCTTTGTTTACCGGTAGTGACTAGAATAAACAGCCCAAGCTAATTCCATCATGGCCTCTGTGCCCTGTAATAAATAACTAAGATCTGTTATTTCCACTACAACCCAGATGATGTGCAAACTAAGGCTTATCTTGACTTCTGTAAGCCACTTAGGTAACAATCGAAGTGACAATATATCCACAATGTGTCCTCTAGCCCTTG
>CAUYLG010034557.1:0-18502 GCA_963573385.1 Cacajao melanocephalus | reverse complement strand
TGTGTATCCTTGCATGTGAGATGGGTCTAGATACAGCATACTGATGGATTTTAGCTTTTTATCCAATTTGCCTGTCTGTGTCTTTTGATTGGGGCATTTAGTCCATTTAAATTTAGGATTAATATTGATATATGTGAGTTTCATACTGCCATTTAATGCTAGCTGGCTATTTTGTGGAGGAAGTTTTAGTGCCTTTATATTTGAGTACAGGTGGGTGGGCATAGTGTGGGAAGCAGACATTAAGGAAGGGCCTAGTGTAAAACACAAGCTCATCTTTCTTATCAATTATGGAAGGGATAATTTATCTACCTTCAGTTTGTTAGGGTGAGGACATTTATTTGAATTAAAGGATATGCTCCTGAAAGTTGTGTTTGTACAAAACTTTAATTTAATGAAGTAATGCTTAAAATGCCCCTCAAAATGGTACATCATCAAAAATCCAATGTCTTCAAAAGCAAATGACAACCCATTTCTTCTTGGACTCTAAACTTCTAGTGAGATAACAGTACTTGAAAGAAATTATATGACTCAGGCCACAAAGGCATTAAGTGAGAAAAGCTTCCCTATGCTTTTGCTGGGGACAACGTAACATCAAAGTTAAAGCTTCACTGTTATCTTTAGATATGAAACTGTCAGGGAAATCATCACAAGCTGGCAGCAGTTCTGAAAAACAGAGTTTTTTCTCTGCTTTTGAAAATACTAAAGTACCAATTGCTGTCATGGGCCAGTGACGTAAGAATAACAGACAATGTACTCTAATTGTGTTTTTCAGTTATGATAAACATTTGCCATTGATGAGGTGACTTACCTTAACTTCGTGTTTGCATGCATGCAGAAAGTATGATTGCTGGGTTACAATTTAAGGATTAATATATGATAGGAAAAACTACAGGAATTTCATTCTCTAATAATTCTGTGAGTCATTGAGGTTCACTTGAATTATGCTTTCAAGTTTTGATTTTCTTAGATATTAGCACCTTCTTAGAAGTTCCTACAACTCACAACATAACAAGGCCTTTCCACTAAATATATTATCTCATTTTTGAAAGTATCACTGGTAATAATAGATGTATTTCTCCAATAATTCCAATAGAATTATATTAAGAAAATGGGAAGATTTTCTGTCAAGAGGACTAAAATATATAATGAATTTTAATGTGACAACTAAAGGTTCAGAAATTACCCCCAAATGAGAAAACATTTATAATAAAGCAACCTTGTAACTTCATTGACTGTACATCTGTGAAAACATCAAGAGTAGGTACCAAAAATTTAACTTTCTTTTGTGTCTTCCATTGGTCTTGTCCAGTTCTGAGTCCAGAATCAGTACTCAACAGACATGAATAAACTCACTCAAAAAACCACCCACAAGGAACATACAGTAAAAACCTGCATTTTATCAGGTGCATCTTCAGCAATTTATAAGATGATATTAAGAGCAACTGGGAATACTGTACTTCCTGTGGTGGTCTTCATTAGCACAACAAAAGTTCATGCTGTCTTTTTAAAAATATAAGAAAATCGTAATTAATATGTTGAATTAACTAAACAAAATGAATAGTTGGGGCAGATTTTTATAGAGGCAATTTTTTTTTTGAGACGGAGTTTCACTCTTGTTGCCCTGTCTGGTGTGTAATGGCGCAGTCTCAGCTCACCGCAACCCCTGCCTCCCGGGTTCAAGTGATTTTCCTGCCTCAGCCTCCCAAGTAGCTGGGATTACAGGCATGTGCCGCCATGCCCAGCTAATTTTGTATTTTTAGTAGAGATAGAGTTTCGCCATGTTGATCAGGGTGGTTTGAACTCCTGACCTCAGGTGATCCGCCTGCCTCGGCCTCCCAAAGAGCTGAGATTATAG
This sequence comes from Cacajao melanocephalus, assembly GCA_963573385.1. Lineage (NCBI taxonomy): Eukaryota > Metazoa > Chordata > Mammalia > Primates > Pitheciidae > Cacajao > Cacajao melanocephalus. The sequence goes on along the minus strand of CAUYLG010034557.1, from coordinate 16,647 downwards.
GCATGAGCCACCATGCCTGGCCTAGAAGCAATTTTTAAAGTGAGATTCCAATACCAGCTTCAGTCAAGTGGAAGTTTTTCAACTTTATCCAAATATTCAAATGCCATTGGATATAAACAAACAGTATTGACTTATTTATTGTGTAAATTGCCTAAGTTCCTAATTGAATATTTGGGGTTTTAAATAGAGTAGTAAACAGAAAAGTAGTGGCACAATAAAAAAATATTTTATCACAAAAACAGCTTTTGGAGATCCCACCATTACATTTATGCAGGTACCGACATCTCTCTCCATGCAGTCTGCTTTGGCAATTTTGAATATGAACATGAATTATTCATTTATTTTCTAAAGTCATCTTCTGCACTTGGGTATTAGATCCTATCTTCTTTTACCTGTTCACCTATTAAAGAAGTATTTCCAGCTATTTCAACCTCTGTCTTCTATTAGATTAATACAGTCCTCCCTACTGCATCATCTTGCTTAGCAAAGAAGCATGTTCTTATTTCACTCATACTAAATGAAAACAGAAACAGGAGCTTTCTATTAATTCAACATCTCTTGCCAGTTATTACCTCTTTTTTTCTGGTCGCCTTTATAGCAAAGCTTCCCTAAACATTTTCATACACAGTTCTCCAATTATTTCTTCCTATTCTCTCTTAAATTTATTCTATCAGGCTTTCACGCCCATTTCTTCACCAAAACTACTCTCATCAATATGACTACTGACCAGGGCCAGCTTCATGGTCATGCAATACTCTCTCCCTAGTTTACCCTACCCTCTGTAGTTGCACAGGGGCCATTCCTTACAATGACTCTGAGTTTTGTTGAATGTTCTCTCACCATCTCGATATTCTTAATCCTTGAAGAAGGAGGCTTTGAGTTTTCATTTTACTGTGGGCCCCACAAATTATATAGCTCCCTTTTCATATCAGTGACCTTCATCTTGCTAAAGCCAATGGTCCATCCACTACATGTATTTGCTATGGTTTGTATATTTGTCCCCTTCAAACTTCATGTAGAAATTTGATCCCCAAACACTGGTGGTAGGCCTGATGGGAAATGTTTGAATTACGGGGGTGGGTCCCTCATGAACAGATTAATGCCCTCCTTTGAGGGTGAGTTCTTACTTCATTAATTCCTGCAAGAGGACATTGTTAGAATGAGCCTGGTACCTGCCCCCTCTCTCTCTTGCTTTCTCTCCTGGCATGTAATATCTGTACACACTGGGCTCCCCTTTGCCATCTGCCATGAGTGGAAGCAGGCTTAGGCCCTCACCAGAAGCTGAGCAGATGCCAGCACCATGCGTCTTGTACATTTTGCAGAACTGTGAGCCAAATAAACCTCTTCACTTTATCAATTACTCAGTCTCAGATAATCTTTCATAGCAACACAAAACAGACTAAAACAGTATCATACTTGACTTATCAATAGCATATTATAAGGTCAATTACTCCCTCCTTCTTGATATATTTCTGTTTACTTGGCTTCTAACATACTTTACCCCTTCTTCTTTCTATCTCAGAGACTCCTCTTTGGTTTTTTGCATCTCCTGGTTTCCCAGATTTACAAATTTGGACCCAATTTTTTCCTCTATTCACTTTGCTAGATGAGCTCAGCCAACCTCACAGTTCTAAATGCCATCTACATGCTAATGATCATCTAACTCCCAACTCCCTCCTCAGCTCCAACAGTCTACTTGACCTTTCTATTTGGATCTTAAATGTAGCATGCCCAAAATGTAACTCCTTTTCTTTCCTACACCAAATCTGATCTACTATTAATCTTCCCCAGTGTTTATGGCAGATATTCTTCCAGTTGCTCAGGCTAGACATCTTGGAATAATACTTGACCCTACTCTTTGTTTCGTATCCCACATCCAGGCAATCTAGTTTGTTCTACCTTCAAAATGTTATCTGAAATTTAAATTACTTTCTGTACTTCTTACCTCTTACAGAGATTACTGAATTGGCCTGCTCCTTGGTCTCCTGGCTTTTATCCTTGTCTCCTTACGTTTCATGATTTACTTTAAGCATAGTAGGGAATGGTCCCATTAAAACATAAATCATATAACACTCCTGTGCTCAACACTAAATTACTTCCCTATTTCTGACAGAATAAAACCTGTAGTCTCTAAGGTGGCCTACAGTGTTCTGAATGATCTGACTTCTTCCCACCTTGTCTCTGTGTGCATTTTAAAATACTTTTTCTTTCCTTTATTGGCCTTCTTGATATTCTTCCAATTTACTAGATACACTCTTTCACCTTAGAGTCTATTCTCTTTGTTCCCTCTTTTAAATTTTAGCTCAAATGAAACCTACTGTTTAGCCTATTGAATATGGTTCCATCCACCCCACTTTGCCTTAATACTAATCCAGAACACTTATCAATCTCTAACATGTACTGTTATTAATATATTTGCTTATTTTGTATGTATGTTTATTGTCTGACTTTCTTCCACGCAGACAGGGGTGTGGGAGTGTTTTCTTTCACTGATCTATCCCAAATGTCTGGACTAGAGCCCAGTACATAGTAAATACTCAATTAAAATTTGTTGACCAAATTGATATTGCTTAATAAAGCCTGGGTTTGTACTATATAGTATAACCAATGAATAACAAAATAACAGCAATGCTGATTTCACTAGAGGAAAAAAATCATCAAGGTAATTGTAAAAAAATATAATTACAGAAAGTATACCATCATGATAACAACTCATGCTTTGCAAAATCACTGCTATACATATATGAATATATATATTATTTTAAGAATACATCAATTACATTTAGTACCGAAGTAGAAAGAAAATATCTAAGTGCTGAAGAAAATACCGTCAGTTTTATATTATATTAACTTTAAAAACTAGAGTGTAATCATGGTGATGGCAGACATTGCTTTCATATCAGAGGTGGCACACATTCTGAGAAAAAGTCTTTGGTGTATTCATGGGTTTGGGTTCATAAATACTCCTGAAAAACTGCTTACAGTTTAGTGCTTGTGTAGTTTTAACTTGGAAATTGACTTTCTATTTATGGAAATAACTTAAGCAATTTCTATTATATTTGTTAATGTTTTCTGTTTGTTTTTATTAAGCAGTAAGTTGGGAGAAGAACCAGCTGTTGGTTCATGTAAGTATTTTATATAAATACTACATTTATGAAAGATGGTCTTAGGACTACTGACATCCTGAATCTATTATATAACAGTATTATAAAACTAGAAATAAGATTTCATTATAAAATTTCTTATTTTGTATGCAAATTATTTTTTAATTCATTAATATGATCAACTGTGACATGAAAAAGCTCCTTCCTTCTATCTATTGTTCTACTCTATTTTCTACCCCTGGTATTTTCACTCTAAAATATGACATGGAGAGGACTATGAGGTCATCTTGGACATTATCAAACATTGACTCCAGCTACTTTTAATAGTTTTTGACATTTTTTTGTTCATGAAAGGGTAAATTTGTTCATATCGGTATTTTTTTTAAATAATACAACTGGACTTGGGGTTACAAAGATGAAGAATAAAAGTACAAAGTAATTTGCAGTATGCTGAAAAAATAGGGTTTATTTCTCTTCTGTGCCAGTGTTCTTAGTCTTGAGCAATTTGGCTCGGAAAGAATCAGACAGGTGCAACAGCCGTGATTCTGTTGGGCTTCCTAGTAGAGCTGAAGATAGACTGGGGCCCAAGACAAAACCCAGAGGAAAAGCAGCTAACCTCAGCCCTTGCCCAATTTCCTCCCTGCCAGTTATCAGAGTTCACTATTGTTCAAGCTTCAGGGGTCAGACTATGGCAATCTACCAGTGGAATTTATTCTCAACAAGTGTTTTGTTTGGCTTGCAGTATCAAGAAAAAAAAAAGCAACTAACATGTAAGACTTTGGAGATTTTATATAAAATTCCCTTTGTCCAGTTTTTATTAAAAGCTGAAAATCTGGCAAACCCAAGTAAGTATTCTCCCTTGGCAATATGCTTAGGGTTGGAGAAAGGCTACATATTTTATTTTGTACAATTGTAATCACCAGGCATTTATTTGACAAGTAATTGCCACATTATCATTTAGAAACCAGATTTAAAATATACACAAACTGAGGATGCAGCAGACTACCATGGCATGTGTATACCTATGTAACAATCCTGCACGATCTGCACATGTACCCCCAGCTACTCGGGATGCTGAGGCAGGGGAATCACTTGAACCGGGGAGGCAGAAGTTGCAGTGAGCTGAGATCAAGCCACTGCACTCCATTCAGCCTGGCAACAGAGCAAGACTCCATATCAAAAAAAAAAAAAAAAAAAAAAAGCATAATTAACAAAAATAGTAAAAAAAAAAAGAAAAAGAAAATTAATGGGAATTATTAGAAGAAGATAGGGGTTTGGCTTTGGTTAAAATATGACAAGACAACTGAAACAACAGAGAAAGACTACCTTTTTACTTGTGGAATGAGCTTTCTAGTTCCCAAAATCTCTTCCCAGCTGGCAGCATCCATGAAGACTACTTGCCTATTCCTTTGTGTCCTTTTGTGTTCCTTTTCTGGATCCCTGCTCTGTCTGCACAGAGATGGGAGACCCAGAGGTGACAGCAGGGTGACGATGCTGACTAACTCACTTTTCTCTCCTCAAATAAGGGTAAACAGCTGATGGCTACATATCCTTCCTCTGATGGGATTCTGACAGTCCTCGGTGAGAACATGTAAATTCTTTATCTGAAGGGTGGTCCTTGATGTGAGAATCAAGTTCTGCATAGGAAGAGGAATCACATTAAATGTTATTATTACAGTCTTATCTAGAGAACATTGCCTCCAGCTGCAAAGCAAGAGCATTCCAATTATGAAAGCCTCTCAAAGACTGTGCTATTTTCAAAACAGGGAAAGAAAAAGGGAGAAAAAGAAAAAAAACTAATTAGAAGGACCTGTTCCTTAATTTGCTCTCCCAAAAATAAGAAATGAAGATTGTGTAATGAGGGGAGATACTAATGATTTTGAAAATTTCCAAACAAATCTTCTGAAGCAATCAATTATTTATATACTTTGTGTTTTGTCTTTTTGTGTTCTTCCTTCTGGTAAAAAAGATGCAGGTGAGTCTTCCCAACGTCCTTTCCTATCTGAATCTCTCTCTTCTGCCTCATTTTTCTTTGAAAGTCATCTTTCAGGAAACTTGCTCTGATTAATTCGATTTTAACCAAACAAACAAGATATTCGATATATTAATTTAAACTTTTTGAGATGATTGATTAGGATATTTGCATCATATTCACGTAAGTATACTAAATTCAAAGTTAAACTTCATAAGCAGGAGTTTTCACATATTGTAACATAATCATTACGCAATACTCAACACTCAATATTTGGTAGTCAATAAATGTTTTTGAAATAAACACAATTTTTATTGTTAATCTTTCTGAAGAAACTAGTATATATCTTTTTACACAAAATCTATCAATAAGAGATTGATTGGTTAAAGAAAAAAAAACAAAGCAAAACAAAACAAGTTGAGAGAATCCAGGCTTTATCAATATGAGTAATAATTTTTTAGAATGGTGATTCGATTTCACCATCTCAATTCAGCAGAGCCTGTATATATTTATTACAGTGATCTGTATTTCCTATTGCTAGATGGATGAAAGTGAATCCATATAAACCATACCAACGCCGTTATGTGTAACTGGTGGTAAAACTTTATTATTCAAGTTTAGATGTAACAGACATCTTTGCTGCCTGAAGATTGTTTGCATAAGAAATACACCAAGAACATGTTTGTGAGTAGAAATGAACATGCACTATGAAAACAAAATAAAATAAAATGAAAAAATTTCATGTGTTGTAAGAACAGAACTATTATAGCCAACATTCTAATATTCAAATCAGGACTACAAATTGAATTCTTTTTCTTAGCAACATGAAATCATTCCACATGAAAGACATTTTCTGCTGGTGAATATTGCTGTAAGTTAATTTTACATTGGCATTTTGAGATGTTCCCCCCCGCATGCCTCCCCCGAAAATTTCCATGTGGTTGTCAAATAGTCCACCCTAAGGAATTTGGCATTTATTATTGTGATATTTGCCTTATTGGTAGCCATTAAGAAACTATGGTTTTATCAGCCTAGTAATAGTTTTGCGTCTTCATAGTCAACACTATTGGCTGCCTAGTTGATATTTACAGCTCATCTTTAAGAAAAATGACCCCAACCTTTCTTGGCCCTTGGGAACTGACAGTTTATATAATCCCCTTGGCCACAAAATAATACTTGGCACTCCTATGGTGCCTTTCAACCAAGGATCTCAAAGTGCTTTACAAACAAATACTACATTACCATTATTATTATTAATATTATTATTAATATATTTTTTTCCATTTTACAGCTGAGGAACCTGAGGCACAAAAAGAAAAAGTGATATGCTGCAGTCCATGTGTGAAAGAAACAACCAGGGGAAAACCAGAATTGAGTTTTGGGCCTCTATGATCTAGAAGGGGTATTTTCTCTGATAAAGGCTAAACATTATTTCCATGGTAAAGTTTTTCTTGTTTTTCTCTGGTACAGGACAGAGTGAAGCTTACAGCTCTCCCTTCCTTTCAAGAGAACACATGAACATACATTATCTAGTTTCCATGTGTGGATTACTCTTGAATTTCACATTTTCTTCATCCCTGACCTGACATACTTCTGCCCTAGCACATTCCAGAAGTTCTAATTACTGCAATTAACTGGGATGCTTTCTAAGCAACTGTGCCACTTTCAGGAACATGTTAGTCCACTGTCTATGAAACAGTATTGAAAAATCAAAAGGAAGTGCTCTGCGAAGAAGCCATGCCTCTGCCCTTGGCCAAGTCTTTCTTTGGGAAAATAACACTGCCCTAAAAGTCCCGATGGGTGTCCTTCTATCATCTTCTCATTTGCCTGCTGATAGAATTCCACCTAACAGTACCTACCTTTGGTTAGAATATTTAGTTTTATACTCAGGTTGCATTTCAATTCCTCAATTTTCTCCTGTACGTTGGATAGTCGGCAAGCTATCACCTTACTGGCTCACCAAAGATGCCTTAAGTGTTTTTTTTTTTTTTGTTGTTGTTGTTGTTTGTTTTTTGCCCAAACCAGAAACAGTAACTAAAGTTGAGCTCCTCTCAACTTTAGGCAAGAGGCTGGCATACAGCACAGAAGCAGACCACCAGCTTCTTTACTCCACATTTCCACCACTGGATGGCAGATATTCCCCCTCTAGAAATGCATTAATTTTATTTACTAAACAGGCAGCAGTTCACAGGTCTCAGGACCAGTCACTTTGTGATGTTTTGCAGCCACACAGCAGGAGGCTAATAATTATTTTAATAGCCATACTGAGACTCTTCAGTTTATTAAGAAAAATGTATTTCCTCAGGCATTTTAAAATATATATACATTTAATATTTTTGGAGCTGTATTTGCATTGGATCATAATAGATTATGTGCACATGTGCAATTATAAACATAATGTGCTACCACAGGCTTCAACAAAGAGCTGTTAAAGATACTTTTTTCCCTTCTCATTAATATTACCTTAGAAAAGAATCCCCATGCTTGTTTTCTAAAAATCTACCTTTACTAAAACAGAACAGTTTAGAACAGAACATCACTATCTTAAAAGTTGATTTAAAAAAAATCTCAATATGTCATGTAGAGAGAATTGGGCACACTCTCTTCCTTTTGAACTAGAGAGTTATCTATTAGAGCTCCGTCCTTTTCTCATATATTTGGATTCATGTAGTGTCTCTCTCAATCCACAATGTTCTGAGGTGGGTTGGCTCTTTATGATTTTTTTATCCCAAACAACAGAATGAATACAGAGGTGAGTGATGAGAGAAAGAATGAGAAAAGGAAGAGTGAGAACGCATGAGCTGGTCCTGGCCTAAAGTTTGATCCAAAGTTCTATTTAGAATATAGAGAAACAGTTTTAAAAGATTTTCAGTTTTTAAATGGCATACAGTTTTAACTGTCACAACTTTTTCATCACAGGAGAAGCCTTTTCCAAGAGAGAAAATTCCTAAATCATCATGAAATTCCTCATCAATAAAAGGTTCCGTACCATAGCTCATTTAAAATTACAATTTAAGATAAAATAATTCAGAAATCTTAAATTAAAAAAATAAATTTAATAATATATTTTGAGAGATGGAATAAAGGCTTTAATAAGTCAAAAAATAAGGAGTATTTAGTGTTATAATAAATTTTTTTCTCTTTTTAAAAAAGCCCAACCTCTTCTCCACCAAAATATGTATAATAATGCAAGCAAAAATGAAAATAAAATTATCAATAATAAAGAAGTATGGAATAAGATCTATTGTGTCAATGCTATTCAAAAATATTCTACTAAAAAGTAGACTGACCATAAATATTCCAAGAATAGTGACAGGTATTTTCCAATGCTAGTTATTACTACTAGGTCTGTCCGAGAAAAAAAAAAATTGAATGAAAATAAAAAGGCATACATGGCAAAAATAAAAAACCTATTTGTGTCCCACACACTAGAGAAATTGCTTAATGAGTAATTTTGCCCAAAAACTAATACTTGTCATATTGCCCAAGTTAACCAAACTTATGGTGTTTTGCTGATTTAAGCAGTCCACATAGTTAATGTTGCTTGAGGATTGCCATGATGCATTTTGTTACTCTTTTTACTAAGAAAATTAAATATTGTGGTTTGGGGAATCTCCTCTCTTTTTCAGATCTTTAATTGTCACCTCTCAAGTCTGGCTATATATTTTGAGATGCATCCAGCAAAATTCCTAAGGAAGATAAATTACATCACATAATTTGAATGTCAAAGCTCCTCATTCCACTTCTTTATTTCAGTTTATGTGAGTATTAGAGCTACGCAACAGGTGAGATCAGAATAAGGCCCGTTAACAATGAAACTGAAGCAGAGGACTTAGTCCTGATTTCTGTCTCTTGCTTTCTCATTTCTCTTTTTTTAATATGCAAACAAAAAATGCAAGAATGAAAATGACAACACAACATCAGAAAGACATTTTTTAACTTCATTCGCTACAACAGTCACGAACTGGTTGAACTCTACCTGCCATCCAACTTTAAGAAATGAAGACCCGGCACTGTGAAAAAGAAACAAAACCCAAACGAAACAAAACGATACAAAGCAACTGCAAATTAATGTAAAAATGGAGTGCAAATGCAACTACAGAATGCAATAAAAACATCAGTGTTGCAGATTCCAGCAACACTTATCAAAATAATTTCTGAAATGTTTCATATGAAACATAGACAAAGCAATAAAAAGAGGATATATGTTTATCATCTTAAGCATAACAATGTGAGTTAAGAGCTTAAAAATTAAAAAAAAAAAAGTACTTGGAATGAATAGTGCTACCCTTTTTTTCCTAAGTAGGCATAAAAATATTTTCATTTCCTTCTTGTTTTCCATACCATTATAGCAAGAACTTTCATTTGTTTCATGTTACCGTTTACAACTTTAATGCACACACACACACACAAAAGGATATCTACTGCAATAGAAATAGTTGCTTCATTACCTTGTTTGCTACATTTGCAAATGTAAACAGCTAGGCAGAGCCAGAACTGACTCTAATGCATGATGGAATATCTTTGTTGCATACGTACACTGTAGAAAATAATTATTCAATATGTCAGGCACCATTATTTGAAATGTAATACATTAATATTTACTAGAAAAATAAGTTTTTTTTTTCCTATTTGTTCTCCCAACTTCTTTAATGAAATAAGTTAATCTGACAGTGCATCCAGTAGCTTGTAATATCTTCTACATCTCCGTGGCAAAAAATAAACTACTGGTTGGGACAATATAATGCAAATTATTAAAGTCAGTCCTTGTACATACATCCTTGTAGCAAGCATTGAGGCTCGACTAACAGCACCTTTAACCAATTATTTAATGTTCAGTTATTTAGCCCTATTTCCCTGAGCAGTTATGCTGAGGAGCTTTCCCTTCATGGATAGTTTTTACAAAGCCTTAAGTATTAAAACTACTATGAGGACATACTTCTAAGAATCCTATTTAATGCTACTTAACTAAACCTGTATACATTTAATGAAGGGATTGACTGGTACATAAACCAACTGTCAGTCTGTGGTAACGTAACCTTAGACACTGCCTGACCACAAAGTTTGGAAATTATATTTAACCAAAAGAAAATAAATAAATACAGCAGGTTACCTTGTGTAGAAATGCCATGTGTTCTAAACAAATTAAACCCATGGTCTGACATTTGTATCCATCTATGGTTTTGAATTCAGGGGATTCCTTTAGTTACAATGTGCCAAGTGAGATTAGTAAACCAACAGGAAGCTTAGAAAAGCAAATCCGTACTGGTTCATTACACAGAAGAAAGAAATACCTGGCTAAAATCAAATTACTACAGAAGCATCGAGGACATTGTTTCTTAAAATGGATATATGTGTGGACAAAATGAACCTAAACTGCAAACAAAAGGACTACTGAGTATTTGAACATCTAAAGGACAAAAATATCAGAGAGGGTGTGCATGTGTATGTACAGGCAGGGCTGGCTAAAAACAGCGTGCCACCATCTGTCACGTTTCTTGCTGTACTCTAACCAAGCCTAACCACAGCTCGCATTTCTAGGTCAAAATCTGAAACATGGCCAATGAGAGGAGACCAAATTGAGAGGGCACCATTTTTCTTTCATTTCCCTGGACCTTCAATTTCTCCTCCTCTGCCTAGGGTTTCATGATACTTATAAATTTCGGAAAAACAATTTATTGTTTTTGGAACAAATGGTCCAATGGCCAGCCCAATACTGCTTTAGTATCATAATATGTAAACCCTTTCACATTCTAGACAGGTTTGGTCTCTTTCTTTACAAATATATTAATTCTAGTCTGGTGATATCTCTTATAGATTACTTCCCCAGTACATATTGGCCAAGATGGTTTTGACTTAATAGGCTTTAAAACGTGATTGTTTACCATCTTCCATTCTTTCTCACTGACCATTTATCTCACTTTTTCATCGTGGCAACCTACTCATCAAAAGAAAGAATAATAAAAGAAGGGAATTTCATGTTGGATAAGGCAGGCTCTATGAAGTATTTTTTTTAATAGGTCTTCATAAGACATTACAAGCTATTGAATTTCCATCAAGAAAACCTATTTCTATTTAATTGTGCTAAGTGCTAAGGTTTTACTCTTTAGGTTTTCCATTTTTTTCCACTTGTGCATTGTTCCTATGCAGGCCCCTCTGGATATGTGTTGTGAAGTCATATTTGTCCGTGCAAAGATGCTGGCATATGCTGCACTGGAAAGGTCCACTGTCACCATGGCAACTCATATGCAAAGCATACATCACTTCATCCAGAAAGACAATGCCACAGTGCACACATTTTGTTGAAAGTTCATCTTGAGTACTTCTATCAACTTTCTCTGTTTTTACTACATTCAAGGGACCTTCATTTTTTACATTTGGTGGTGCCTTCGTTTTTTCCTTGGAGGCACCGTTTGCAGTTGGCCCAGGTCTGGAATGCTTGATCGCCAAATCTAGAGGAATGTCATTGTCTGATCCAACAGCTGAAAAATGAGGAGGCAGATTGAAGGTGGGATAAGGCACATAGTTTTGGCAAGGATTTGGTAGGCCAGGCACAGGACTCAAGTAGTGCGGATTCCCAGGAACGGAGAGCTTATATTTACTCCAGAACCGCAGCCAATCAGCTTCACTCTGGAAGTCATTATGTACAAAGGGAAGTCCAAAAAGTGGGTACTGGTACTTTTCAATAGGGCTGCCTGGTGGTGAATAATTTGGGTGTTTCGCAGGTCTCATGTACTTTTCTATAGGACTGCCTCTCTCAGAACTTCCTTTCCCTTCAGATACAGATGAACTATTTCCTGGATCTCCAGTACTTTCCTGAGGACTTTTTATCTGAATGTGCAAAGGTTGCATCCTTTTGTGAATATCCAGAGTTTGGCTGACCAGGACTGGCTGTTGAGCAGAATGGCTTTTAGTCAATGAACCCTGGGCTTCATATTTACTTAGGCTTGGGAGCGGAATTTCTCTCTGGTGACTTTCAGTTAGATGATCTTCTGACCTCCTCTCTAACGGGCTTCCATTGACTTGCTCCTCACTGCTGCCCCTCTGTTGTTTGTTGAGCTGCTCAGCCTGAAGTGCCTCTGGGTTAAGGCGCTTTCTTGTTCTTCTCCTAATAATCTGCTCACCGTTGTTTTGTTTAATGATGTTTAAAGGCCTGGGAGTCTGCAGAGAACACACACAATACATAAAAGGAAACATTAAAAAATACATTAAAATGCATTAAAAATTCCTCACAAATATAAACCATGCTTAAGTTCAAAGCGGGGATAGGCTTTATGCCATAGGTTTACTAAATCTCCTCCTTTTGCCCTAAGCAGGAACTGAGGAAGTAACCAAAGTGCACTATTTTAGCCTAATTAAATCATGTCCATCTTTGCAGGAGGGACTGAAAACTTTAATCTATTTGAAAACAGCCTTTGCAAATGCAACAGATTTTGAGATTGCATCATTTAGTGATGAAACTGTGTAGAACGTTACTTGAAGAGATGTGATTTTTCTGAAATTTTTTTTCAATTTTTGAGTTGTGCACTAAAATGCCAACATACAATAGTAACATAAGAGATATAGATTGATGATAAGAGTGGAAAAATTACACATTGCTATAGGCCGAATACATTTATACACTGAAGCCCTAAACCACAGTGTGACCGTATATGGAGACAGGGTCCTTAGTAGGAAATTAAAGTTAAATGGGGTTGTAAGGGTGGGGCCCTAATCCAATAGGACTGTGGCCTTATGAGAAGAGGAAGAGAAAGAGATGTCTCTCCACTACCTGAGGGCACAGATAGAAGATGGTTTAGTCAAGAAGAGAGCCCTCTTCAGAATCTAAGTATGCTGGAACCTGATCTCAGATTTCTAGCCTTCAGAATGTGAAAATGTAAATTTCAATTGTTCAAAGCCACCCAGTTTATGTATTTTGTTATGACAACCTAAGCAACTAATACATGCATGCTTCTAAATAACAGCAAATATGAATATAAAATATTAATATCAGAGCATAAATAATCAAAGATAAACTGACAGAATTGTGAGGAAAAATATCAGGTCATCAAGCAATATAGAGGGATTTTTTTCTTCTAACTTCTACTTCTCTCCCTTTAATGATACTTTATATTTGCAATGTAAGATTTTACTTGTTAATAGGTGAAGAATTAGTTGTGTGTTGAAAATCTAAATTCATGTGTAGCTTTGGTTTAAATATCTGATCTGTCACTCTACTCTTTACCTAAAGTAAGTGCTAACTTTCATTCAGCTTAAGTATTTTGTTTAGCTTAAACATTACATTGTTGGTATTTATGGGCATGTTCAACAGGTATTTATACAATGTGACTTAAATCCATGGATAAGACTATAATAAAAACTTTACTTGCGGTTGGAACTCTTTGATGTATAAAATCAAAAGAATAAATTTGATAAATTAATGCATATTTATAGGTTACAAATTTAGGATAATCTTTAAATGGGTTAAAGTCTGATTTTTCTAGAAGATTACTGAAATCAGAAAATAATTTTTACATAAAACATGACTATAAAAAATATAATTTATAAATATAAATTTGTGACTTTATACAATTATACACTATATTATATAATATGTAATACATTGTATATTCTATATTTGTATGATGTATAATTTTATAAATTATAAAATTTTAAATATAAACATAAATATAAATGTTATAATATAAATATAATATACATTTAAAAATAAAAATAAATATAAATATAATTTTAAATTATTCCTAGAAGGGATGCACTTGAATTCAAGGGAGTACCTCTTATGTCTTAATCAAGTTCAACTATAAATTCTTTTTGGAACATTTCTGTTGTTACAAATGTACTTTGAAGTAAAGAAAGATACACACTTGTTATTGACAATTCATTATTAGTTTAAGAAAGAAAATGCAACGTAGCTTGGTTATGCCATATGCATTTATTTTGCTCAGAATATCCAGGTTTACAAAGAGTTCATGTTAGCATTATAAACATATGGATTATTTAATTTATACAGTATAAAGAAACCTAAAATTTGTATAAATTCCTTTTTTAAATTGTCACAACTTTTGTGTCAGTGTTTGACATGAAATGTGAACATAACCTTTATGTATTTCAGATGGTTTTTAAAACCCTCAAAACTAAAAACATCTTACCTCTGGACAGACGAATATTAAAATAATTTTTAAAAAACAGTTTATATCACAATGGTTAAGTTACCATAATCTGGCAGAGCAGCACTTTAATTAATTCTTGGCCTATGATTGGCCAGAGTTCAATTAAAATCATTAATGTCGGTTCTCATTAAATGGAAGCTTATTGTTATGCTTAAATGGTGAGGGTTAAAAAAAAAATAAGGTGGTATGCGGTGGGGGGCAGAATCTTTCTACTAGCTATGTGCTAATAACTAAGGTTTTTACAGTTTATTGCCAATTAGTATTGTTAGCAGCATGCATTTTTTAAACCAGTGCTTCCAATAGTCTATTTATGAGAACGTTTTGTCTAAAATTGTATTCCCTGTAGCCATAATGTATTCACTGGCTTGTGCTAAAAGCTATGGTAAAATGCCAAACAAAATGAAAAAGGCACAGGGAAATAAATTTCTGTTTACTAAATGGGGGATTCCTATTTTAAAGTCAGCTCTTGTCAGCAGATGAACTTTCTAAACTAAAAAAAAAAAAATCCTTCAGGAAGTCAAATCCACATTCAGATGGTGGATTTGTGAGTTTTAATTTTCTTACAGAATTCTAACAACTAAAATTTGAGGAAAAGTAATTCAAAGGACCTCCATGAGCCAAAGCCAGCTGGAGAGTTTAAAAGACAAAGTATCTTTGCACCTTACTCTACCCTGGTGAGTGTGCTATTCAGAACTTCAGATGCCTCATTGAAATACCCTTTGGAGGCACTGTGGAGATTCATGTGATATTCCTTGATCCTAGTTCAGTTCAGTACTACCCTTCCAAATGTGTCCCTCTAGCCCGTAAAGCAGTCAAGATAACACTTGTGAATTCTGAAAGTAAACTAGAAAATACTAATTCTTTCTCTGCCTTATATTTTATACTGAATGTGAAATTCCTTTTTAATTTTTTAAACTTTTTGCATATTGCCAAAACTTCTAAAAAGTTTCTTTTTTTCCTAAAATAATTTCATTGAATTCTGATAACCATTAGTTCAACTATCTGCTGTGAAGTTCCCAGAAATCAATCATTTTCCTCTTTTATATCAAAAGAAGCATAATGCATTACTAATGACCTCAAACGTATCTCCCCATAACATCTAAGCCTCTTTCACCATAAATCACATGTGCACTCAAAGTGACTGTATTAAACAACCCTGCGGGGGCAGGCACTGCAAGCCAGGGAATGGGACTTATCACACCACAGACCAGGCCAACATTGCTTTATAAAACTTTTCCTGAAAGAGTGGAACAAGTTCTTACCGAGTGAAGCTTCTGGTAGAGCCCACACGCGTTGCATACATATCCGCCATTTGCATTCTTTCGCCAGAGAGAGGTCTTTGTAGTCAGGCAATTGGCACAAAAAACACCCGAGCCTCTACGCCTCTGAAACAGGAGGAAAAAACCAAGGTCAGAGGTGAGTCACATGATCAGTGGAGTTAGACCAAATCAACCCAGGAGTTTTGTCTTTAGACTAGCAACAATGACAGTATAAAACCACACTGCCCATAATGAGGTCAGGTTCAATTGTGTTTAATAGGCACCACTGATTTTCATTATAATTAACCCTACAGTGATGGATGAGGTGTGTGGAACACCAAAGGCTTTTCACAGAAACAGCTTTAACTTTTTGAACTTTGGGTTTTATGACTTTAATGATGGCTCCTAAATGCTGAACCCTAAAATATACCTTTTAAAAGTGTCAAAACAAAAGTAAAAAAGACAGAACATGGCAATGTGTTTAATACACTTTGGAAAGGAGGAGCACATGCTACCTGAGCTTTAAAATGCAGTCAAGTTTGGGATAAATGTAAACCATTTAAAATCAAACTTGATTTGTGTGTTTTTGTATGTCATTCATGTAACGTAAGTATTAAGAGAATATAAGACACTCAATTCTGGTCTTTAATTTGCAATTGTAAAATCTGAAAGATTCCTCTGTTCCTCAAACCTGAGAGGGTTTTTAAAAACTTCAGTCAACTAAAAGTACAGTATTACTAATGAGAACCCTTATGAGATACCTACTTAAGTTAGGCAACATAGACCCTTCAATGGCTATTTATTTTATTTGACTTAAGACTTGGAAATCACAAGGGTTTCTGAATACAAACTGATTCTAGTGGCCTGAGTTCTGTAATCAACAGATTCAAAAATAACCTAAGAATATTTAAAACTAGATAATTGGTATTGCTTGTTCCATTCTTGCTATCAAGTAATGATTCCATTAAACTTCTCATTTAAACAAAAGTCAGGCTGTGTTTGTAGGCACAAATACTAACAGGCGGGAAATGGAATTCTCTTGCTGACCAAAAAAAAAAAAAAAAAAAAAAAAAAAAAAAAGCCTGTATTTGGTTTAAGGTTTGGTTTTAATACGAAGAAAAGCCTTTAATTTTTAAAGTTTA
>CAUYLG010034556.1:0-17048 GCA_963573385.1 Cacajao melanocephalus | reverse complement strand
AAGAGACTTAGACTCCTGCACAATAACAGCGGGAGACTTTAACACCATATTGTTAACATTAGACTGATCAAAGAGATAGAAAATTAACAAGGACATTTATGACTTGAACTCAGACCTGGAACAAGTAAACTCAATAAATATCTATAGAATTCTCCACCCCAAATGCATAAAACATACCTTTTTCTCAGTATTATATTACACCTATTCTAAAAGTGACCATATGATTGGAAGTAAATCGCTCTTCAGCAATTGCATAGCATTCCACAGATTCAAATGAAATAATGGTTGGCTGTTTGTTTGTTATTTTCTTCCCTTATTCCTTCCTGTCTCCGTTGTTAAGCACAATTATAGGCATAAAAGAGGTCTTCAATACCTAAATTTAGATTGCATTCCAACCTGGGCAATAGAGCAAGATTCCTGTTCTCTCTCCCCCTTTCTCTTCCTCTTTCTTTCTTTCTTTCATTAAAAAAAAAAAAGTTGTAAAAGTGATGGCCTAATATCTTTGCTTCCATTTATTCCATTAGCACAATTTATATGTCCTTGGCTTTTGCTTGGTTTATGCTGCCCTACCTAAGAAAGAATGTGATGATAATGAGGTATTAGAGCTTTAGCTGCTAGAGTAAAACAGTGACCTAGCCCTTAAGTTTAGCTTCACATGTTGTATGTCTATTATGTTCTAAATAAAGGTAGATGCCAAGTCTCTTCTAACTCTTCTCAAAATACTTCTTCTCCATATTTACTGGTGGATATGGATGTGATTGCTAGGGTCTGAATATTCATGTCTCCTTCAAATTCTTACGTTGACTCTTAATCACCAAGATGATGGTATCAGGAGGTGGGGCCTTTGAGAAGTGATTAGGTCAGGAGGGCTTTGCCTTGATGAATGGGATTAGTGCCCTTACAGAAAAGTCCTGAGGAAGCTTGCTTGTCCCCTTCACAACATGAAGATGCAGCAAGAATGTGCCATCTATGAGAAAGTGGGACCTCACCAGATACTGAATCTGCTGGAGTGCTGGAGTCTTCATCTTGGACTGCCCAGCCTCCAGAACTGTGAACAATAAATCTCTGTTGTTTGTAAACTACCCAGATTATGGTATTTTGTTATAGCAGCCTGAACAGACTAAAACAACAGTCCCTGGAAACTTTTTGACTGGTGAGGCTTAAGAAAAAAACGAGTTTATTTTGTTTTTTATTTTTTCGAGACAGGGTCTTGCTCTGTCACCTGGGCTGGAGTGTAGTGGCGCCATCTCAGCTCACTGCGGCCTCAAACTCCCAGGCTTATGAGATTTACCTAGGACTACAGGTGCATGCCACCACAACCAGTTCATTTTTGTAATTCTTTTTTTTTTGTGAAGACAGGGTTTTGCTATGTTGCCCAGGCTGATCTCAAACTCCTGGGCTCAAGTGATCCATACTCCTCAACCTCCCAAAGTGGTGGGACTATTGGAGTGAGTCACTGTGCCCAGACAAAAGTTGGTTTATTTTCATTCCTGTGTATCCTAAATTGATGTGCTGGATAAACAGACATAGTACTGTAGTTGCAATGTTTGCCTCTTGATTTTAGAATCATTATTGCAAATGAGAACCAGCTGTAGAGAAGCAGGAAGCCCATGTTACCATACCATAAAGTCTGTGAAGTGCATTACAAAAACCCCCAAGATATAGTCAAGAAATTAAGATGTTATCTCCCCTTCCACTTCAATTCCTACCTGTCACTCATTCTCTTAAAAAATATTACTTCTATTGTTTTGTGTTTTGGTACTTCAGAAACAATATAAAAATAGTCCTATAAAAATCTTTGGTTTTGCTGTAAAGAGATTGTTGATGACATTACTCAATAGTATCTTCTTAAATGACACATGTATGAAATGCCTCTTTATCTTCATTTGAAAAATAGATTTTTCTTGAGCTTCTGGTTTATTTTTGTCATAGATCATGTGAATTATTGTGATGATTGTACATAACATTTGTTAATCAGAGGAAATTCTTATAACATTTTGGCACACTTTAGCTATCCCTGTCTACTTTTTTCTAAACACCTTTATAACATTCACTCCACTGAAATGTAATTGATTTTTATCTTTAGCTGGTGTTTTGTGAGTATATTTAAAATAGCCCTTAAATTCAATTAAATGCAATTAGTTTAATTTGATCAAATAAATTTAAAAAAAAGAAATTAAGAAGTTAAAGTAATTTTACCACATAAATTATGATTAGAAAGCTTTTTTTTTTTTTTTTTTTTTTTTTTACATTGAGGCCATGAATGCACCAATAAATACTCAATAACTAGCATAAAACCAGAATAAGCCATTGGGCAACTATTTTGTTTTGGAAACTATAGGGCAGAGTTAAGAAATAGTAAATAACATCCCACTTATTAAAATTGTTAAAGCAATTTACCAAAAACTGTGTAGTAATAAAGTTGAAAAACTGAAACGTGCTCTAGGTTCTGAGGTAAGAATAAAAATAAGATGATTACCTATATGTCATAAACAAGTAGTACTAAAATGAAGTAATCTTGGAGAAGGTAACACATTAGTACAAAATTATTCATGCTTTAATTTTTATCTTCTAACGTAATTAAATATGAGCTAACATTTCACCTATATGGAGAAAAAAAAGTCTGGCATATGAATATTTCATTTGTGTAAGAGAAGCATAATAGATAAAGTCCATTTGATGCAGATGTAGATTTAACAGCTAGTTATTGAAATCTCCCTCTCTCTTTCTTGACAGTCACAGCAAGTATCTCATTTAAAATAATTACTATTTAATCTGGGTTATGATAACCCACTAATTCTAGCAGAGGTTACGCACATCATAATAGTGTCGGGGTCCCTAGAGAAGCAATGATACATAACAGCTTTCACCAACACACAGCTTAGACGTAGGTTACCAGGCTGTACTGTAAGACTGTACTATGCATTTTTCTGTTGAAAATCATAGTAAGCATTCGTGAGATGTTATAGCTGGATGCTCGCAGTTTCATGTGATTGTGCAAGTGAAAATGGCAGCAGAAGAGAATCTTTTCCCAGATGAAAGAAAGTATGGGAATTTGGAAAGCCTGAATTATTGGCTGGGAAACAGGGTGGCAAAGGGAAGTCATGGAGGTGTGGGGATGAAATTCCAGACTGCATTCAGACTGTGGAGGGCCTCAAAGCCACATTAAATAGTTTGGACGTTTTTCAGTAGCAAAATCAAGACCTTGAAACTATCTGAGCAAGGAAGTTAGCAAGTCAGGCCTGGGCTTCAAGCATCAAGCCTGGAGCAGTGTGTGGGACAGCCTGGAGGAGGGACAACAAGGTTTCCTTTCTGGGACCAGGTAGGAACACACAGTGAAGAAAACTGAGGATCAGATGAGGATGGTGGCACTGGAATCAAAGTAGAGGAGGCAGACGTGAGAGACACTGCCAAAAGAACATCAGAATAATTTGGCAACAATTGACTGGTGGCAGTGCAGTGAGGATAGGAGAACTGAACCTTTCAAGACTGAGAAAAAGAAACTAGAATTAGAAGGGGAAGCGCTGGGAGGTGTAGGGCTAGGAAGCACCGGAGAACATTGGAGAAGCTGATTTTGTTTCTGGACATGTAGAACTTGAAGTAGTGATGGGACAATCAGGTGACAAATCCAACTACAAGCTGTAATTATGGTTACAGAGATTGAGAGAGAAAGGCTAAAGTCAGAAATAGTTTTGTGAATAATTTCCAGCGAGGCTACTGGTGAAGCCAACAGAAGATGTACGATATTACCAAGGAAAAAAAGGATATTATAATGAAATACCTAACGAGATTTAGCAATTGAGGCTATCTTATTGAATAAATGAATGAAACTTAAAGTGTATTCAGGGTAACTAGCACAGAATACATGCAATTAGACTAAATTTACCACTTAAAAATAGAGCATCTAATATATTAAAAACTAGAGCTATATATAATTTTTAAGAAACTCATCTAACATACAGGGTACAGAAAAGCTGAAAATGAAAGAAGAAAAAGCATGAAAATTTCCTATATTGGAAAAGTATGAACTAAAAGAAGTTGATGTAAGTGGATTAACATCAGATGAACTGAAATACAAGGCAAAGCACTGTCAGGAATAAATAAAGTCACTGAATAATGAGAGAAAAATATCTCACCAGGAAATATAGCTAGTCTAAAAGCTTATGAGCCAAACAACAACATGTCAAAATATATAAAGCAAAAATTTGATGGAATTTTAAAGAGAAATTGATACGATCTCTTGTGATAGGAGACTTAAAATTACTTCTTCAAAAAATGACACAAAGAATAAAAGGACTGAGAACAAAGAAGTTTCAGGTAATGTCCACATTTATGGATGAAAACAATGAGAAGTGCGAGGAAAAGAAGAGGAGAAACAGAAAAGCTGAAGGACTCGCAGAAAAGTACAGTCATTGAAATTTTAGGAAGGTAGAAAAAACAGAAGTAGAACTCAATGCAGAGGGAGTAATAGAGTTATTGTTCAAGAAATGTACATTTTCTAGAGGAAAATCATGGAGGGAGTGCAAAGTGATGGGATGTGTTGCCTGTTTAGAGAATCACTATAGAGAAGAAGAAAGGCACTATTTCCTCTGATACCATGTACAAAAAAAAGAAGGCACAGCTCAAGATACAATCATACTGGGGTAAAAGAGAAGAAAGTGGGGGACCTTAAATTTAAGACCCTTGATTTCTTTTAGGGAGAAGTCTTCTGTTGAGCATGAGGAGAATAAATCTTTAAATTCAATGCAATTTCAATCCACATCTGAACAATGTGTACGCGTGGGTGCGCGCGCATGCACGTGTACATGCAATCTGTAAAGCTGACTTTAACATTTATCTATAAGATCAAAGGGCTAAAATAGTTGGCAATCCTGGAGAGGTGTCACAAGGACTGTGACTTGCCCTATCAGTTACACTGATTAGAAAAGTAGGGCAGCAGGGCAGTACTGGACAAGTAGGGAAGCCAGAAAGACTAATGTATATGTGGAAATCTGCTTTATGAAAGAGCTAGCATTATGCAACATAAGGATGGACCATTCAATAAATGACACAGGGTCAGCTAGTCATCTAGACAGATCTCTACTTCATATCATATTCAAAAAATCAGTTATAGATGAGTTACAGATTTAATGTGGAAGGTGAAACTAGACACATTTTAGAAGAATATATGGAAGAATATCTTTTTGATATTTGGGTAAAGAAGAGTTTATTAAACAAGAGTCAAAAAGCGCAAAACATAAAAAAGGCTGATACATTTAACTATAGTCATAGGCTGCATAATGATGTTTCAGTCAATGACACACTGTCCCATGATATCATAATATTGTATATTTACTGTACCTTTTTTATCTTTAGATATGTTTAGATACACAAATACCTACCATTGTGTTACAATTGCCTGCAGTATTCAGAACCATAACAGGCCATTCAAATTTGTAGCTTAGGAGCAATAGGCTATACCATAGAGGAGAATGTAGGTATTGTCTAGGTTTTTAGAAACATACTCTGTGCCGGGCGTGGTGGCTCATGCCCATAATCCCAGCACTTTGGGAGAGGCAGGTGGATCACCTGTGGTCAGGAGTTTGAGACAAGCCTGGTCAACATGATGAAACCCTGTCTCTACTAAAAAATACAAAAATTAGCTGGGCATGGTGGCAGGTGCCTGTAATTCCAGCTACTCGGGAGGCTGAGGCAGGAGAATCTCTTGAACCTGGGAGGTGGAGATTGCAGTGAGCCAGGATTGTGCCACTGCACTCCATCCTGGGTGACAGAGCAAGACTCTATCTCAAATTAAAAAAAAAAAAAACACTATGATGTACGTACAATAATGAAATCACCTAACGACACATTTCTCAGTATGTATCCTTGTTGTTAAGCAATGCGTGACTGTACATTAAATTTGGGAATTTCTATTTATCAAAGTACACCAAAAATACAGTGAAGAAACAAGCCTCAAACTGTGAAATGTATCTGTAACACAAGCAACAAAAGATTAGTATTTAACATATATAAAAAGAATAAGAGGAAGTGGCTGTGGTTTGCAACTTGAAAGAATATAGAAGATTTAGAGCAATGATTGTAGGGCAGGAGAGCCTATTGACTAAAGATAAACACGAGCATTGGCCCGAGTTATTGAAGGCCTAATTGAATTAGAATGAATGACTCAGCTTTGGGAGTGGTACACAGAAGCATTAGGCACATAGAATAGAGTAATTGACAGGTGAGGGAACCCAGATGGGAGAGGGGAGACTGGAAAGACATAGTGCAGACTCTCAATAAGGCACAAAATAAAGAAAACTATTTTGAACACGTTTTTACACAGATGATTATTTGAGGTGGTTGATCTCAGGCTCCTGAACAGAAGCTTGGCATCCATGTGCAGGTTCAGTATGAATGAAGTGGTGGGAAGGGGAAGGAAGGGCAGTTATCTTTGGAGTGGGGAGTAGATGTTAAAGTCTTGGATTTTGGAGCAGCAAGGCTATGAGTGGAGGCATGATTCCCAAGTGTGACCGGGAAGAAATGGAAAGATGAACTGACTGGGTGCTAGGAGGTCCGGCCGCTGTCAGGGGAGGACAGTGAATGAGACGAGTCGCCAGTGTGGAAGCAGAAGGTGGTGAACTAGGAGCAGGGCTGGTGTTGTCATCACCACGACTTGTTTAGGGCCACATAACCATCGGGCTTATAATGCTGAGTCCAAGCGGTCCTCCTTCACTCCAGGGTATCAAAAGCAAATGTATTGCCCCAGTCTGGGGCTGGCGGGTTGGCCGTGGTGAAGGAAGGCTCCTGCAGGAGCTCAGAGGACAGACAGGGGCGATAGGAGGCAGCAGCAGAAAAGGAGCTGGCACTGCCCTCTGGAACATAAGGCTCTTGGTTTCTACGTATATAATCAGCCTCACTGAGTACGTGGCCACCTTGATCCTCTTTTCTTGGTCTTGATGTTCTTTATGAGCAGAACATGCTTGACAAGGAAGAGAATAGAGGGACACCCAATCCCTGACATCTGTTCCCAAATTAATATGTTGTAGACAGTCTTTATCTCTTTAATTTCTATTTCCTTACCTGAAAACAATGACGGAACTTAGATTACGGGTTGGTTTCTAGCAGGACATATGTTTTCTATAGGGGGCAGGTTTTGAGTAAGCAGAGAAGTGAATTTCTTCAAGATCTATATGAAATGAGCAGAAAGTACGGCAGTATCTCTGTGTGATAATGTCATGAGGGGCTGCCCCACCTATCTTGAAATTACAGACCCAAGGCATATTTTTCATAAGGCCACACCACCCAGAGGCCCATCCATAGTGCAGGCTTTATTATGTAAGTCAGTTAAGTGCTTGGATGAGAAAGATGTCACATCAGTTCTAGAGCCAAACAGCTTAGCCAAACTTGGCAATGGTTAGACTGCCTCATAATATTATACCCCACATAGTTTGTTAGGGGAATCAAAAGAAACTTGAAGGATACAAGAGAAAAGAGGAACTCTACGATGATGCAATGCCTCCTTGTTGTGTGTGCTATGCTCTGCAACCTAATGAGTAGAAAACACAGGCTTTGCAGCAAGACAGTCATAGTTTGGCTTTTCCTGGCTGTACACATCTCCCCACCTCTCCTAGCCTCAGTTCCTTCCCTTGTCTCTGTAAGAAGAGAGAATAATGACTACCTTGCATCTACCTTATTTTCAAGGCATCTAGTACCGTCCATGCATATAAATCATCCCTCAACATTTGAAATTATTTTAGTTATAATTTTGATTTAAAAATTTCTAACTAATTTCTGCCCAGATGTGGAGATAATTTGTTGCTTGCTAAGAACACATTTCCTGAGCCTAGAGCTAGGAATACCTAACATTTCTTAGAATAAATAACTTGCATTAAAATGCAGTTGACTTTTTCAGCAGGGGCCATGATTAAACAACATGAAATGTAAGCAGAATTCTGCAAAAACAGTCCCATGAAATACCTAGAAAAGTTCATTCAGCCTCATTTGGTTTTATGACTTCTAACTGGTTCCTAGAATTTTGCTCCTAGCTGCCTTTCTAAGAAATTTGCAGGACTGCTGAAATGTATAGTCCTGGTAAGTTTTCTCAATTTGAATTGGCCTCAGCGTTGGAAAAGCATCAGTATTCAGAAGAGAATCCCTACTGTGGCATGTAGAAGCTCAGGGCTTCAGTGCCTCCTTGGACAGAGGGAGTATGCGAGCTCTAACACCATGAGCTAACCACATCTGAGATGGGAGGATGTCCCATGTGGGTGGTACTGTCATGGGTGGTAGAGTTCTGGAATGACAGCAGTCATGACTGTTTGCCCCATCTGTTCTCTGGCTTCTAGATATGGGGCAGTCAGACTGTGTACCTAGGTATTGTCCTATTCTCATCTTCACTCGTCTCATCCCAAACCTGGAAGCTGCTGAGAGGTTTCTCACAAAGGCTATGTGCATGCTTTCTGGAGATGGGTCTTGCCCACTCTAATCAATTCCTTTTCTTTTCCAAACATTTTGCTATCTCACTCAGCTGTTGGGTTTAACTGACCTTTGAGAATAGGCTCTCTGGCTGAGGCCTGAGGGGCATCTATCCAGAGTGGGTGATCCACTGAACTGGCTTCAGTGAGACACTTTGTGAATAAAAACACTCCATACAGAGGTTAAACATCACCGGCTTTTAGTCTTAGCTCCTCATTTACTAATCAAATGAGCCTGAGTTTCCTCATCTGTAAGATGAAGGTAATAATTGTACCTCTCTCATCAGGACAGTTGCAAAGGTCACATGAGTTTATATGCATGAAGATCTAGCTCCCTGCTTGTTAAATGTTAGCTCATGTGATTTTGTTCACCCTAACAGAGGGTCTCTGATTGTATCACATTTGTAGGTCATTTTGCTCTGATTTTAGAAACACTTAAGTTGCTTCAGATGCTTCCAGGATTTCTTGAGTCTGTTTCTCCATTTTCTACCTGTACAGATGACTGTATCAGCCTAGACCCTTTGTCATTAAAGCTTTCGACCTGAAGCACATCAGTGTTTCATGACTTACAAGCAACATGAAACCCCAAACCTAAGAAGATCAAGCTGAAGAATTTTCCAGAAGGGGACCAATTTTGTCACTTCAACTCATTTGGTTGAGGCACTCCGAACGTTTGGATGAGCTCCAAAAGGAAATGATGCTAAAACTCTGCTGCACACACATTATTAACTTCAAGGCAGTAAAAGCAGTGTCTTAGTTACTTAGGAAAGGAAGCTTCTGCAGCCAGCGGAGCCTGAGAAGTGGCGTAAGCTTGGCCAGAAACAGAAAACGTTGCGTGATTCGAGAAAATGTTATGTGATAAGAAAATGACTGAGAATGTGGAGAGAGCTGGCCAAAATTACCTACCAATTCCTTCTTCTTCATGCACTCCATGAGGATGATGAACAGATGCTGGGCTTGGGTTCGAGTGTATGTGAAAGTCTTCTGTATAGTCACCAACAGCT
Source organism: Cacajao melanocephalus (assembly GCA_963573385.1). NCBI lineage: Eukaryota > Metazoa > Chordata > Mammalia > Primates > Pitheciidae > Cacajao > Cacajao melanocephalus. The sequence continues at coordinate 7,591 of CAUYLG010034556.1, read as the reverse complement.
GGTCCCTCAAAGATTCATTTATCAGTCTGCAAATAAAAACAATGTCAAAAGCAGGTCAACCAACTCCTATTCAGCACATATTTCTGAGAAAGATAGATCTCAAGAGGGAATTATGAGGGTTTACTTTAGATAGGAGTTACTTCTGTGTTTTTCTCATAAAAGTTATCCCACGTGTGATAATTTGAAAAGCAAGGCATTTAAAAATAAATCAATTTTACTATCTCAGAACCTAACAGTAATGTAGAAAGATTGATTTAGATATTTTATTTTTCTGTTTCTCATATTGTATGTGTCTAATGCCCTCTTCCTCAAGTTCGTTATTGAAAAATACCTTCAATTAATCATCTGCATCTTTTTGGTAAGAATTTGGTGTAGTACTATTTTTTAACAGTTCTATGTAAATCTCTTAGCAGTACTGCAGGATATTTAAATTGCAGTATTATCTCTAATTGTGGAAATAAAGACAATATTTCATTAATAAATTTTTGAACATTAATAAGCAGAAATAAGAGTTATGTTTTCCCCAAGATCATTTCATCTAGGTGGTAGTCTATCTGGCCTATGATTTAGGTATTCATTATTTATGTCAAGCTTTTGCTGTGTTACAGAGAATAGTAAGATGGTGTCATATTGGCTACCTGATTAAAAGATAATTTTTATGCTATAGAAGAATAAATGAAAACAGGAAAGAGGCATCATATCTAATCAATGCTCAATTATGTCTTGAATATGAATCAATCACAACTAATATTTATTACCTTGGTGAGAATGGGGCTTTCTCTATTAGCCATTAAATGGCACACAAGGCAAACTCACTTTATTAATAACAGATACTATTCAAAATCAGGAAGACAAAACCGCTTTCAAGGACTGGTGGCAAAATTATCATAATTTGCCTAGTATTTTACAGATTACAAATTGCTTTCATAATTAAAAAGTATCGACAACTCCTAATAGTAAAATAATTATCTCAGTTGCTGATTACAGGAACCCTTTAGACAAAGGATTTCCTCTATTTCACAGGGAGGACATTTTAGCCAGAAAGAGCCAAATGTGTCAGTTCATACAGCAAATAAGTAGGAGTAGTCAGAATCAGAACCTAGTTCTTCTAAATGTTTGTCCAGGGCTCTTTCCACCACACCATGCTGCCTCTGTTGCCTCTGTTTACACCAAGTAGATCACACCACTGCCTCTCTTCATCACTGTGGCTATTCGAGCAGGTAGTTGTGGAGTTTCCCTCAACATGAAAGCAAGACAAACTTTATTGCTTAAAAGAAGGCAAAATGGGAAGCTGGAAGATGTCTTCCTATCAGTGACCTGCTGTGCTCCAGTTTATGTGAGGTTCATCTGAATTCACTAGGTTGGATATTATGGTGGCCCTACTTTGAAGAGGATGGCATTCCCCATGACAGAACTATACCACCGATCCTGGAAGGTGCGCTCAGCTGGATGGAGGATTGGGTCATCCCTTTGCTCAACCCCCCAGAGTGTATCTTCTGTATCAAGAATATACACATTTAGGCTGGGCGCTGTGGCTCCCATCTGTAATCCTAGGACTTTGGAAGGCTGAGGCAGGTGGATCACTTGAGCCCAGGAGTTCAACACCAGCCTGAGCAATACAGTGAGACCTTGTCTCTACAAAAAATAAAAAAATCAACTGGGCATGGTGGTGCATGCCTGTAGCCCCAGCTACTTGAGATGCTGAGGTAGGAGGACCACTTGAGCTAGGGAGGCACTGAGCCAAGATCATGCCACTGCACTCCAGCCTGGGCAAGAGAGCCAGAACCTGTCAAATAAATAAATAAACATATGCATACATACATACACATTTAGAAAAAGACGATAATTGAAAAAACAATGCCAGATCCTCTCTTAAGATTTTCTTAATTATTCTGAATGACTCTGTGGCCTTAGCTGTGGACCAGCTTGAAATCGTTCGTTTATTCATTCATTGCTCATTCACAAATGTATAGTGAATGTCTACTTAGTGTCACACACTAGGATGTGCCAGGAACAGAGGAGCTATATATGCACTCCAGCCTTCAATGAGCTTATGTGCCAGTGGAGTAGGAAGACATGAATCAGCAATTCAACAGTGACTGTCAGTGGCAAAGAAAGAGAGAAGCATGTGGCAAATGAATCAAATCTAATATAAGGGGTTCAGGGAAGACTTTTCTGAGGAAGTGCTGTTTTATCTGACACTTGAATGAATGGGCATCAGTATAGTCAGGGCTGGTGGGGTTGGGTAAGAGAATTCACAGCAGACAAAATGGCATGAATGGGCCTAGTTTGGAAGAAATAAAAGGTCAGTATGGTTGGAGCTGAGAGAGCAAAGAGTGGAACAAAATAGGGCTGCAGAGCTGGGTGAGCAGATCATGGGGGACTTTGAAGGTGATATTATAGAGATTTTAGATTTTATCCCCCGGACAATGAAAAGTCGTAGAAAGATTTAAGCAGAAGAGTGACATGATCACATTTGTATTGCCAATTAATTTTCTTGAAAAGTAAAGACATGCACACTCAGACTTAGGCATGTGTCTACCTGACAGGTAACCCAAGTGGATGAGTCTAGAGAATTCTGCAATATCAAGCATCTATTGATGTTGTACATGATTAACAACAGAAAGGATTCTCCTGATTAGCCACTTGATAGATCTAATCATTCATCTGTAGGTGTTTAATTTTGATAACAACTCAAAATTTGTTTTCTGTAACCAACCATCTGTAATAAAAGCCCAGCTCTCCAAGGCCATTATCTGCTTGACAGACCTGTCTGACACTTGTATCCAATCTGTCACTTTCTAAGAATTGAGGAATGATGTGCAATTTAGCTGATTGTGGGTTTCAGTGGTTAGGAGAGCTGAAAGACAGTAGGAATCTGATCCTTTGAGCCTAATTTCCCAGCTGCTAAAGTTGTGGCTTTGCCTAGATCATTTAGTGACAAGAACCATAGAATTCTAGAAGTGGAAGGATTATCTAGGGTGTTTTCCAAAGTGTGTGATACCTATTACAGGTGGGATAAAGGTGATTTGATCCATTCAAAGCATAAAGTTACAGCAATTAAATATTAAATAACTGCTCCTCTTTCTGATTCAGTTTTTTTTCCCATCCTTCTAATTGCATCAGGAAGAAAATCTCATTTTTAGTACTTTCCTGCCTTTAACAGCTCCCCAACACTTGTAGAGCTCCCCTTTTAACAAAGAAATAAAAGATATTAGGTCTCATGCCTTTGGCAAAAAGAGTTTAATAACATCTTTTTAAATAAGATCCCACAAAACACTTGATGTGTCTGTAGCACGTCATGGTTTAACACACACAATGAGCTTCAGAGTTAATCTCATAACAATCTATGAGGCAAGTGGGATTAATTTCGTTTTGCAGAAGAGAAAACTATGCCCTAAGGAGGTTAAATGATTTGTGCTAAATCATACCGCTTGATGATCTCACTGTTTAGGTTGAGCCTATTGACTTCAGCCTTGCCCCACGGTGTTGCTATTCCTGATTGTATTCTGTCTTTCATAGTTTCCTAGTCATCTGTATTGGAGGTAAAAATTTAAGCTCGTTTATTGCAGGAAAAATGTCTTTTCTTTTCATGTATTTAGAGAATATCTGAAGGAAATCAGACAAGTTGAGGGATGATAAGGGGAAACACTAAATGAAGACAATCGCAAAGTGCATTAACTAGTTTGAAGCATATATTTGTGGGCTGGGTGCAGTGGCTCATGCCTGTAATCCCAGCACTTTGGGAGGCTGAGGCAGGCAGATCACTTGAGGTCAGGAGTTCGAGACCAGCCTGGCCAACATGTTGAAAACCCGCCTCTACTAAAAATACAAAAATTAGCCAGGCATGGTGGTGCGTGCCTGTAATCCCAGCAACTCGGGAGGCTGAGGTCAGGGGATCCCTTGAGCCTGGGAGGTAGAAGTTGCAGTGAGCTGAGATCATTTGTCACTGCACTCCAGCCTGGGCAACAAAGTGAGACTCCATCTAAGAAAAAAAGTATATTTGCTTTTAATTTTTCATAAGTATTTGCTCTGCTAAACTAGATGTTTTCTGTTTGGGTACAAAGGCTTACTCTATCTTCTCTGAAGATCCTTTCTTGTTTTGTGACCATATTCCTTAGGATATTTGGAAGCCTACTTTCTTAAAGCTATCATTTTTTACTTCTTCCCATCTTTGTCTGTGTAACATTAGAGTGATTTAAAATTTTTTACTGTAATATTTAATCATCAGAAAAATTAGAGATGTGCCTATTTTAGATTTCTTCTTACGGCACTAGAATATTGATTGAAAATTCTTTGACATCAAAACATGGTTGTAGTATTATGTGAAATTTTTTTTTTAGAACTGAGTCCTTGACAAAGTGATCTTATTTATGGAAACTGTTAATTTATGGCTCTGTATCTACCCATTTTATTTGTGGTACATCTCAAATTAGAGGGTTTTGTGATAGGAAGTGCAGGCACTAAAGTGAGGCAGATCTCTATACTATGGCATTTGTATCTCCATTTAAATGCCGTTCTTATGATCTGGAGCTTTGTACATGAGTCACAGAGTAATTTAAAATAGGCCAATGTTTAGCCAGTGCTCAGGGTAACCAACAAAATGCCCCACAGTTTGCTATTAGTGTTCTGTTCAAATGCTCTCAATACAACCCACATACAAATATTTTTCTCAGAATGAATTTAATTACCTGCAAATTACCTGCAATATTAGAGGTTTGTTCCTAGATTTAAAAATTAGGAAATGCATTTAGAATTCAATGGGACTTTAAGAGCTAATCTTAGGTTAATGATTGTCGAGGAAGAGCCCTTCCTGTGACCCCCATAGATATTCTCTATTGGTTTATTCAGACACAATATGAGAGAATTTTAGCTATATATATATATATATATATATATATATATATATATATAAAACTTGTTAACAACACCACAATTTGGCACTTAAAAGACATAATCACCCACGGAATATCTAATTCTCTAAAGAAAAATAAAATTTTATCATTTGCTAGAAGCCAGCAAATTACTAAATGTTTTATTAAGGGCACATTAAGTTACATGTCTTGCCTGAGGTCACTGAGAATAGCATATTTTTCTCCTTTTGCTTTTTTTGTAAAAGTTGCCACTTCCTCCAAAATGTCATGACTCTGGGCTACAAGTAATACCCTGATTCTTCCCAGAGAGGCAGGGAGCATTGTTAACAACAGCATTATGACCACCAGGGCCAGGCTGTCTGGATTTAAACTGTCACCTGTAGCTGTATGATCTTGTGTAAGTTAGAGTTGATGTTGTATTTTTCATATATGTAAAATGGGAACTATAATAGTACTTATCTTATAGGTTTGTGAATATCAAATGAGTTAAGCTTTGTAAAAGGCTTAGAAAAGTGCCTGACACATAGCAAGTCCTGCACAAGCATATGCATTATTCAAACAGCGTCCTAGGATGCTTTTTAGAAAAGAGTCACTGACGTATTCCTTCTCACGAAGTAACACAACTAGTGGGCTAGGGCACTTACAGATGCAGATCTCTGTCTTGGTGTTAACACTGCTCTGCACACCTGGTAAGCCCAGTGGTATAAGGCTGGAGAAATAACTTTCCCTCTTTAGAGAGGTCAGAGACCACCAGTTCTTTCCTATATTTGGGAAATGGAGATACCTAGTGGATTTAGGAGGCTTAATTATAGTGGAGTCTTCCAAACATTCCATACAGACATCTGCTTGCTCATTCATTCATTCATTCATTCAACAAACAATATTCATGCCTTCTGTGTACCAGCCACTAAATTAGATATAGAAATATAAATAATACTCAGTTCTAGCCTCAAGGAACTCAAAAGGTTATATACCATGTATTCTGTAATTGATTAATGGGTAATACCCCCCCAAAATTTATTCATGTAAAATAGCATTTATTTGTTGTGTTGGTAATTTTGTGGGTCAAGAATTCAGGCAGGCACAATGGGGATGGCTCATTTTCCTCCAGCATATGTAGGGCCTCAACTGGAATGGCTGATGAGCAGCTCAACTAGGACCATATGTCTGGGGCCTTGATTCTGTTCCATGTGGCATCTGTTGGGGCTAGTATATCCAAAATGGCTTCCTTACTTCCAAGTCTGGTACCTGGCCAGGTATGTCTTCTTTTGAAAAGTGTCTGTTCATATCCTTGGCCCACTTTTGAATGGGTTTGTCTGTTTTTTTCTTGTAAATCTGGGTTTTTTTTTTTTTTTTTTTTTGTAGATTCTGGATATTGGCCCTTTGTCAGATGGGTAGATTGCAAAAATTTTTTCCCATTCTGTTGGTTGCGAGTTCACTCTAATGATTGTTTATTTTGCTGTGTAGAAGCTCTGGAGTTTAATCAGATCCCATTTGTCTATTTTTGCTTTTGTTGCCAATGCTTTTGGTGTTTTAGTCATAAAGTCCTTGCCTATGCCTATGTTCTGGATGGTTTTGCCTAGATTTTCTTCTAGGGTTTTTACGGTGTTAGGTCTTATGTTTAAGTCTTTAATCCATCTGGAGTTAGTTTTAGCATAAGGTGTCAGGAAGGGGTCCAGTTTCTGCTTTCTGCACATGGCTAGCCAGTTTTCCCAACACCATTTATTAAACAGGGAATCCTTTCCCCATCTTTCCCCATTGCTTGTTTTTGTCAGGTTTGTCAAAGATCAGATGGTAGATGTGTGATGTTGCCTCTGAGGCCTCTGTTCTGTTCCATTGGTCTATATCTCTGTTTTGGTACCAGTACCATGCTGTTTTGATGACTGTAGCCTTGTAGTATAGTTTGAAGTCAGGAAGTGTGATGCCTCCAGCTTTGTTCTTTTTGCTTAGAATTGACTTGGCTGTGCAGGCTCTCTTTTCGTTCCATATGAAGTTGAAGTTTTCCAGTTCTGTGAAGAAGGTCATTGGTAGCTTGATGGGGATAGTGTTGAATCTCTAAATTACTTTGGGTAGTATGGCCATTTTCACAATATTGATTCTTCCTAACCATGAACATGGAATGTTTCTCCATCTGTTTGTGTCCACTCTTATTTCGCTGAGCAGTGGTTTGTAGTTCTCCTTGAAGAGGTCCTTTACATTCTTCTAGTTGTATTCCTAGGTATTTTATTCTCTTTGTAGCAATTATGAATGGAAGTTCATTCTTGATTTGGCTCTCATTAAGTCTGTTATTGGTGTATAGGAATGCTTGTGATTTCTGCACATTGATTTTGTATCCTGAGACTTTGCTCAAGTTGCTTATCAGTTTCAGATTTTGGGCTGAGACGATGGGGTCTTCTAAATCTACAATCATGTCGTCTGCAAATAGAGACAATTTGACTTCCTCCTTTCCTAATTGAATACCTTTATTTCTTTTTCTTGCCTGATTGCTCTGGCTGGAACTTCCAATACTATATTGAATAGGAGTGTTGAAAGAGGGCATCCTTGTCTAGTGCAAGATTTCAAAGGGAATGCTTCCAGTTTTTGCCCATTCAGTATGATATTGGCTTGTCGTAGATAGCTTTTATTATTTTGAGATACGTTCTGTCAATACCTAGTTTATTGAGAGTTTTTAGCATAAAGGCTGTTGAATTTTGTCAAAGGCCTTCTCTGCATCTATT
>CAUYLG010034555.1:0-72181 GCA_963573385.1 Cacajao melanocephalus | reverse complement strand
TTACACACTGGGGCCTGTTGGTGGGTGTGGGGCTAGGGGAGGGATAGCATTAGGAGAAATATCTAATGTAGATGATGGGTTGATGGGTGCAGCAAACCACCATGGCACATGTATACCTATGTAACAAACCTGCACATTCTGCACATGTATCCCAGAACTTAAAGTATAAAAAAAAGAAGAAAACAAACCTTTCAGTTCACTTTTAAGATAGACCATTTAAATTCTAGCACTGCATAATTTAATCAAAACAAGAAACGAAATTACAGATTGAACTAAATAGAAAGAGCCAAAAGTCTCTTGGTATTCTCCAATATGTCTCTCTGCATGCTAATCAATACTTAGGGTACTACATAGTCACTAGCACAGTCTAAGTAAAGTAGGTGAACCCCAGTCATGACATTATCCAAAGGGTGAAAAAATTCCTTGAGATTGTGTGATCAGTAAAAGATATTTACATTAAAAAAAAAAAGCATATCATAAGAATGTGATGAACAGCAACCTATTGCTAAAAGTATACTAAAGTAAATCATTAGACTTCAGATGTTAAAAAGTCTATTCTCAAATTTTGATCATGATAATTTAAAGTGATATATAATTAGATAAATATGGGTAGATTTATATTTCTGATGGATTATATATACTGAAAGATATAATATCCCTACATGCATTCAATACATATTATTTTAAAAACATAGTGGGATCACAAGATGAGACATGAAAACGACAGTGGTCCAAACAGAGAACTATAAGTCATATCACATCATTCCTCAGATTTTATCATTTCATGTAAAATAAATATACTTCACAGTGGTCTACAAGATCCTTCATGATTTTCCCTTTCCTGAAAGTTCTCACTACTGTACTTCCCATCTTCCTCATAGCTCTTCAAAGAATATCTTTTAAGAACATCTTTTTTTTTTTTTTTTTGAGATGGAGTCTCACTGTGTCACCAGGCTGGAGTGAGTGCCCTGCTCAATCTCGGCTCACTGCAACCTCCGCCTCCTGGGTTCAAGTGATTCTCCTGCCTCAGCCTCCTGAGTAGCTGGGACTACAGGCACGTGCCACCATGCCAGGCTAGAACATCTTATCATATTGGCCTTTCCTGACTACTCTTTATAAAATATGATTATTTTTTATTTTCTCTTTTCACTTGATTTTTCTTCTTAGCTCTTGTTACCACCTTTCATATTTGTTTTTTGTTTTGTTTTGTTTTGTTTTATTTGTTGGCATTCCCACAAACAGAATGGGAGCTAAGTGGAGTAGAGACTCTGAACTGTTTTGTAGTGCCTGGCACCTAGCAAGTTGTCAGTACACATTTATTAAACAAAAGAATGAATAAAACTAGAGTAGTTAACACAGACTGATCTTGGGATAGCTCTGGAGGCTTTTTACAGTACAAGAACCAGTCCAGGTCTTGGGTTTTAATAGACACATGATGAGTGAAAGGTAGAGCCTTGGGTCTCTGCTAGCTAGAAGATACAACTGAGATCCTCGAACAAATCATGTGCCTATGAAAGTTTATACTTCAGTGTGAAGGTGAGATAGAAAATCCTATAAGATCATCAAGGAAACCAACAACAGAATTGACTTGTTTGGTCTTGACTCAGGGTATGAAATTAAAAGAGAAAGCCCTCTTAAAAATGGATAACTTAGCATTGTCTTCAAATTGGTTAGTTGTTTTAATTTTTACTATCTGTATGAATCTGAAAACTCAAGTGGTGGCCTGAGTTATGTAAACATGTATTCTCTCCTTAGGAAGACATGTAACATCCAGGTCAACTGTGATTTCACAGATTAAATTCAACCAAATATAATCCCACGTGAAGGAGTCAGAAAACTCAAATAGCACAACTAAATATCACGGACTTCAGACTTATAAGATATGGACTATAAAATAGCAATGTTTATGATGTTTATGAAAATAAAACAAGGCAAAACATAAATAAAAACAATAAATATAAAAATGTTCAGAAATATCAAAAAGAAATGTAAAAAGGAAATTCTATAAATAAAAAGTATAATCACCAAAATTATAAACAATGAATTAAAAAGCATATTAGGAATAAAGAGAGAATTAGTAAACTTGAAGACAGAGTGAACAAATTACCCAGAATATAGTACAGAGTTAAGGAGATACACAATATAAGCAAGAACTTAAGAGACATGGAAGATTAAGGGTAAGAAGGTCTAAAATACATTAAATTGGTGTTCCAAGAAGAGAGCATTAAGAGACTAAAGGTAGACACGATTCAAATAGCTAAAGGCTAAGAACTTTTAAATTGATAAGAAACAGATAGCAAAAAAACCCAAATGAGATCAACATAAAGAAATCCAAATATAAAAACATATAATATAGTAGAAGCACAGAAAATCAAAGATAATAGATAGTTTGAAAAATAGCCGTGGAAAAAAGGCACAATGCTGTACTGGGTTGAACTGTGTTCCCTTAAAATTTATGTCCTTCCTAGAACCTCGGAATGTGACTGTATTTGGAAATAAGATTAGTTAAATCAAGAAAAGGTCATATTGGAGTAGGGTTGGCCATAAATTCACTATCACTTGTACTTTTATAAAAGAGAAGAAGGGACACTGAGATAGAAATACAAAGAGGGCAGACAGCAATGTAAATATAGAGGCAGAGACTGGAGTGATGCATTTACACGTCAAGAAAGGTAAAGGATTGCTGGCAATAACAAGAAACTAAGACGGAGGCATGGAATAGATCTTCCCTTAGAGATTACAGAGGGATCATGACCCTGCCAATATTTTGATCTTGAACTTCTGGCCTTTTGAGCTGTGAGAGAATATATTTCTGTCATTTTAAGCCACCCAGTTTGTGCTAATTTGTTATGGCAATTCTACCAAACTAATACCTGCAAAGGAACTGCAGTTATATTGCTATCTAACAGTAAATGTGAAAGCCAGATGACAGTGTCATATTTCACATGCTAAATGAAAATAGCTATTGACTTAGAATTTTGTACGTGATTTTCTTACTCAACAATGAGAACAAAATAAATATATTTGAAGATCATAAAGCAGAATTTGGCACGAGCAGACTCTGATTGATTAAACTTCTAAAAACATGCTTTAGAAAGCATGTGAATTATCCCATAAAAGAATCTCTAAAATATAAGATAAAATGGTGCCCAAGTAAATAGATAAAAAATATAGGAAATCTAAACAGACATCACATAGAACAATAAAAGTGACACTGTCTAATTTGGAAGTAAAAAAATAGAGCAAAATATTAGTCTATAACATTATTAAGAGATTAGAGGAGGTGATTAGAGCTTAGTCATTCAGTATTATTCAGGAGTAGGGTAAAATACTAACTGAATTTTTGTTGTTGATTTAAAATGCATCTTGAATTTTTAAATGTTAACCAAAGAGAAGAAACAGAAGGAACAAAACATTAAAGAGAAATAATAAAATATAAATAATAAAAATAGGTATAAAATGAACATAATTAGAGAAAAAGCAAGGTTAATATAAAGCTGGAAAATAATGCTGTATGTATACTTCAACGTAACAATTATAAGACAAATTACCATATTGAAATTAAAAATATACTATGTGTTGTTTCAAGTGATAAACTGGATAAAAAATATAGGCCAACCAAATAATATATAGATATGTTAATATCAGAAAATACAGGCTTCGAAACAAACAAAAATAACAAAGATGAAGAGTTACTTTATAATTATGAAAGGAGCAATTAACAAATAAGATATAGCAATTTTAAACTTATTCACATCAATTAATACAGTCTTAAAATATATAAAGCTAAAAATAAAGAATCATAGGCAAATATAAGCAAATTTATCATAAAGACACAATTTTTATTATTCCTCCCCGTGAAATTGATAGAACAAGTAAGGAAAATACACGTAAGATATAAAAACTACATAAATACACTTCATTGAAGGGCCATATATGGAATACTGCCCAGAAATTAAGAATACTTACTCTTTTAAAGCATACATAAAACATTTATGGGAACTAGTCAGATAGTAGGTTGTAAATCAAGTCTCAATGAATTATTTTTTAAAATGGTATCAACCATATTCTGCAACCATGATTTAAGTATAAATAAATAACAAAACTTAACTGGGGGAAAAATAGATATTTGGAAAACTAATTATATAACCCTGGGATCAATTTACTGAGTTTTTAACTGAAGAAGTTAAAAAGAGATCAATTAGATGTTTATTGTTAATTAGCTTTTTGTTTTTGAGGAGGAGTTTTGTTCTTGTTGCCCAGGCTGTAGTGTAACGGCATGATCTTTGCTCACTGCCTCCCAGGTTTAAGCAATTCTCCTTCCTCAACCTCTTGAGTATCTGGGATTACAGGCATGCGCTATCACGTTTGGCTAATTTTGTATTTTTCATAGAGATGGGTTTTCTCCATGTTGGTCAAGCTGGTCTCAAACTTCTGACTTCAGGTGATCTGCCCACCTCAGCCTCCCAAAGTGCTGGGATTACAGGCATGAGCCACCGCAATTTTAAAGTGCACAGAAACAGTGCTAATTAACTGTTAATTTTCCTCCTAAAATTTGTTATTAAATCTACATTATGTGCTATGGACTGAATTGTGCCCACTCCTCCCCCCTCCCCAAATTCATATGTTGAAGCCGTAGCCAACTGTGTGAATCAGTTGGAGATAGAGCCTTTAAGGAAAGGATAAGGTTAAATTAGGTCATTGGGGTGGAGCTCTATCTAATAGAGCTAGGGTCCTCATAAGCCAAAAAAGAGACTTCAGAGCTCTCTCTTCACCACAGAAGACACAGCAGCATGTAAGCCAGTAAGAGGGCCCTAACTGGAACTCAACTATGCTGGCACCCTGATCTCAGACTTCCAGCCTTCATAAGAAAAAAAATGGCTGTTGTTTAAGTTGCCCAGTCTATGATTTTTTTTTAAGCAGCTGAAGATGATGAATACACAATAAAATAATATTTAGGCATTTAATTTTAGGACACAATTACAGTTTTATTTTTAAAAATTGGGATGGAGAATTATCTTGGATAGCTCATTAAATAAATATATATATATCATGAAAGTAATATTCCTGATATAAAATATTATTTTGAGGATAAATGAAACGATGTACATGTAAGCACTTCCTTCTAAAGCTACCTTCAGTTATTTTGGAAACAATAATATTTAAAGAAATAAATACAACTAATAGATTTTTAGATCTATTGAGATGCTTTCTGAATTGAGATGCACAATAATAGGTCAGGATTGCAGTTACTCTAAAACTCATAATTTTTTTCTAAAACACAAAATAATCCTAATTTTGAATAGAATTGTAATGATTCATACCAGTTACAAAAAGTGATGGCTCTAATCATTTCTTAAGGTCTTAACTATGAACTAAATATCAGCTGTGTCTGTCACATGTATTTTCATGTTTAACCTTCATGTCACCGCAGGGTGGATATTATTTGTTCTGCAGTTGGAAAAAAAGGGCCAGCCACAGTGTGGCACATCACTTGACCTCAGAAATTGAGGGCTGCAGTAAGCTATGATAGCACCAGTGCATTCCAGCCTGGGGGACAAAACAAGACCCTGTCTCAAAACAAAACAAAACAAAACAAAATAAAAAATTTGTTTAAGCAAATCATGAAATCTGAGTCTTGCTCATGGATAATTTCTACAGAGTCAACATAATATCTTCTATGCTCACAAAAAATAGACCCAAGTCCTAAACTTCAACAAGTGGTACAAAATCTGGCAGAGGCTAACCCTTATCACTCTATGTGGTTTCCAATTCAGCTCTGAGTCAGAAGACAGAATGCCAATTTAGACTCATTAACCTTCCTGACACACTTCCTGCCGCTGAGCATAAATAAATTTGACTCTGAGTTGAAATTTCTTGTGCCAGATTCTCAGCTCCAGCTCACTGACTGTAGGCACAACGTTCTTCTCTCCCAATAGTTACAAGCAAGAAAATGGCAGCAGATTTGAAATTTAAATGACCCCAGGCAATGTGTTGATCTAAATGTTCTGTCAGTGATTTAAGAGGCATTCAATGGCTTTAGGCAGGAACAAAAAGGGAGCTGGAAAATTCTCCCCATGAATTATCTCAAGCACTTTAGGGCCAGATTTTGTCTTCAGGTCTCTGCACATAACTCAGTAATGTTTTCATCTTGGGGAAATCAACAGGACCTTTGCACTGTGAACACGATATTGAGCTGAAAAAATTCAGTGCTTAGAAAAAGACAAACGATGCCAGAGCCTGGAGTCTTTGAAAGTTTAGTAAACAGAAAACAGTACTTTGAAGACACACAGAAGAGACGGATAAATCTTAATAAATTTGAGCAGTATAGAAATGTAAATAACACATGCACAAGACTAGATGAATAAGATCAATATACCCAGAATGACTTCCAGAATGCTCACTCAGTAGGAGTGTTTTTAGTTCTTGGAAACCTTTAAAAAATGTGAGCTCTAAAAATATGGTTTATGTAATGTTGAAATGCTACCCCTTATTTTTTCTTCAGTAAGAATGATCCCTATATCTAATTCAGCAATCTAATCTTGAGTCATTATTTAACACTATTGCAATTGACAACACCAAATTAAAAACCCAGTTAACTTGAACAAAGCATTCTCAATTCTAAATAACAGAAGAAAGGCTGTACATATCTGAAAATAGTATTTTCATGTTATTCTACTTTGGCAGCATTTTTAAAAAGGAAATGTATACTAGACAATATATTTGAAAAGTAGAAGAAATTCTTTCATAGATATTCACAAGAAAAACATGCTTTATTTCAAAACAATTGGATTTCTTTCATTCTTAAAAAATACAAAGTATCAATAGATATATTCTAAATAATATTGAGATATTGCTTTTGGCAGTATGTTCATATATAATTAATAATATTTATAGTCTTTAGTTATTAGATGTTATTTTGATAATAGAAATAAATGTTTACGGCAGCACTTTGGGAGGCTGAGGCAGGTGGATCACTTGAGCCCAGGAGTTCGAGACCAGCCTGGCCAACCAACATGGTGAAACCTCGTTTCTACTAAAAATAAAAAAAAGTTAGGCAGGCATAGTGGTGGGCGCCTGTAATCCCAGCTACTCAGGAGGCAGAGGCAGGAGAATCGCTTGAACCTTGGAGGTGGAGGATGCAGTGAGCTGAGATTGCACCACTGCACTCCAGCCTGGGTGACAAAGTGAGACTCCAGCTCAAAAATAAATAAATAAATAAATAAGTAAGCAAAATTTTACAAGAGTTCTACTGAACACATTTAACAATTGCTTTTAAAGATTCAGCCAAGGAACCATAAACTTTGTGCCTGATGAAATAATTAAGCAACAGCTGCATCCACCATGTGGGTAGATTTACAATATGAAGCATTGTCATGGCAAAACTCAGAACTAGAAGATATTTCACTTAGAGGGTAAGTAGCATTTATAGTATATTATCATACTGCAGTGCCTATTTGAGGGGAATAAAAGGTGATCTGTGCAAAAAGATGCTATTGAGTAAGTTAATCATAATGGAATAAGGAAAAGGCCACTTGTTTACATCAAACTTGCGTCACAAGGATGCACTCACTTTTATTCTTCAAACCACTAGAGAATCTCACAAAGGAATCATTCTAATTTAATTTCCAGCCAGTATCATCTGCTCTTTATGTAAGTTTGCTTACATTCTTTCATGTGTCAAAACCATCAAGGGGCTAACTTAGTGTCGGGTTTGTGGTTGGAGAAGCAGCCAAAGCTATATTCAATTTCTATTGAGATCTACATTTTAGCAGCGGAGATTGTGCCCTACCAATGGTTGTCAGAATAAAGGGGAACTAAGGCTGGAGTCACAGGACACATAACATGGACCTCACCACATTTCTTTCATGTAGAATGAAATCTTCCTGTTATATGGTACATACAAATATAAGATTTCATTTGTCAACGCCTTAATTTCCATTAATTTCTCTAAGGCTATTGATCACTTAACCTCCCTTAAAGCTCGTTTACTTTTCTTTTTAAATAATAAATGTGCTGCTATAATCTCCCAGGACATTGCTTTCCCTTTGTTGTTTCACACACACAGACAGACACACACATATTCATAAATGCCTCTAGCTCTCTCTACCTCTATTTATCAATCATACTATAATTATTTTTTCTCTTCTACCAAAATAACAATTTTTTGAGGTCAGTGACAATATCTCTTATATCTTAATATTCTCCTTAGACTTGAGGTTAGCGAAATTTCTTTTACAGAGCAGATATTAAGACACTGTATACATTTAAAAAAATAAAGAAGAAGGAGATCAAGAAATAGAAGGAGGGATGAGTAGAAAGACAAATAAAATAAAAATTGTTGAAACAACATTTCAAGAACCACAAAATTCAATTGCTAATCTCAGTTTCCTTCATATCCTGATCATAAACATGTTGTCTAAAAATGTACAATTAGGTCCAAAAGAGAATCTTGGCTTACAGAAGAAAAAAGGAATCAACACAATATATTAGTCTTAAATAAAATGTTGTCTATACTGCTCATATGATCTTAAATTCAGTATTCAGACAACTAGGCAAAACAACATGGTCATATGATCAGTACAATGGCAACTTAATATAAGGCAGATTTTTGAAATTTTCAATATTAATTAATTATATTGGGCAAGGTGATGTAAAAGGATTTTAGTATCACATAATAAAATCATTTCATATCTCAAATCAGGTACCTTATTATTTTAATTTTTATCTGTCAAAATTAACTTTTCTTTCTTTGTAATGTTTTAGAAATTTTCTCTGCAATTTAGATTTTTATTTGCTCAATCATCTACATCCTTACATCATACAAATTATTTGTGCCCAGATAATGATTCAAGTTGTTACAAATGTGAGTTTCCTGAGATTCTTTTTTTCAGCTAATAATGAAAAGGGAGAGATTTATACCCAGAAGTGACAACAGACTTGGATAGCAGAACATTTGTGAATAAAGTGGCTGATGAAATCTGGAGCACAATAATTTGCTGTTCACAACCATGGGCAGCTTTTAAAACTCCACAGGTCAGATGTCACGAATGACATATTCTTATAACAATAATGAAGCTACCTCCAAGCCCTTGCTGATTAAATGTCCACACACATCCTCTCTAACAAAGATAAAATTTTTATTTTACCTTGCTAATTATCTCTTGAAGTAGGTACTATTTTCTTCATTTTAAAAATTAGAACATTGATATTCAGGAAGTTGGGGTTTTTTTTCTTTCTGTTTTTTTCGAAACGGAGTCTCGCTCTGTCACTCAGGCTGGAGTGCAATGACGTGATCTCAGCTCACTACAACTTCTGCCTTCCGAGTTCAAGCAATTCTACCTTAGTCTCCCAAGTAGCTGGGATTACAGACATCCGCCACCGCACCCAGCTAATTTCTGTATTTTTAGTAGAGACAGGGTTTCACCATCTTTGTCAGGCTGGTCTTGAACTCCTGACCTTGTGATCCACCCGCCTCGGCCTCCGAAAGTATTGCAATTACATGCGTGAGCCACTGTGCCTGGCCAGGAAGTTTTAAGTAATTGTAGAGTCAGGATTTAGATTAGGTTGATTTGGTTCCAAGGCTTATCTTATTTTTCTTAACTAAGATGGAGTTTTGAGACCTTTCTGTACCAGAACCATTTTCAAAAAGAGTATCTTATTTGCTCTCAGTTTCTGGACCTCTAAGATGGTAATGATAATACAAAACTCACAGGGTTGGACTAGCAACTCAATAGAACAGCCGTGAACATTCCTTAAGCCCAGTGTTCTACAGTAGAGTAGATGAAAAATGAGAGTGCATTTATTTCTAAGAGACTTATGCTTTTGAGTATTTCAACTGGGTAGTAAGTGGTCAGCTGTCAATGTTAGGACAGTGTCATAAGAAAAGAGATTCCTGTGGAAGAACACAGATCCTTATTAGTTTTCTGAAAAAAATGTACTTTTGTTTTGGAAATTTGACTCTGAAAATTAATTCATGAATTGATGGGCCAAACAGCAGAAAGAAAAACGATTAATTTGATTTATTCTTCTTAAGAATTTTTTTTTAGGTTTTACCAAAATACCGATGATATTCTGTCAAATTATGTTTGTCAGATTGAATAAAATGAACTTCTTAGTCGTCCTGAAATTATTCTTGTTTAATTTCATAATTCACTTAAAGATAAATTTCTTCACTAAAGAAAATATAAATCATGTTCCAGCAAAATGAACCCACTGGGTAGCTTATCTCAAAAATATTAATAATAGCACTTATCTGTATTCAAATTCACAAGATTTTAGGGAGATAAAATTAAAGAAGAACAAAGACTCAACAGAATAATTTTTAAAGTAGAAATTAATAAAATTGTTTCTACCTTTTGCTTATTTTATTCAAAGAATCATAAATGTGAAATTTTCAATTATTAAAAGGTACAAATTAAAATTTTACTTTTTATCCCCAGACATATTTTCAATCTTTCTTTGAAATGTATAAAAACTGATACCTAATTAGAGATCTAATAACTCTCTCTACAATTTCTGCAGTTTATTCCAGTGCTATAGCTAAGAAGAGAGAGACAATATAAAAAGTCAGTTTCTCTTTTTTATTTTTTGTTTTTGAGACAGGTTCTCACTTTTTCCCAGGCTGGAGTGTAGTGGCATGATCATAGCTGACTGCAGCCTCAAACTTCTGGGCTCACGTGATCCTCTCACCTCAGCCTCCAGAGGAGCTAGGACTACAGGCATGTGCCACCACACCCAGCTTTTAGATTTTTTTTTTTCTTTGTAGAGATGGGTTTTTGCTCTATTGCCCAAGCTGCTCTCAAACTAGTGACCTCAAGCAAAACTCCTACTTTGGCTTCCCAAAGTGCTGGGATTATAGTCATCCACCACCACATCCAGCCAAAAAAATTATTTTCTAAACAGCTTTAAGGTTGATGTGAAATTGAATAGAAGGAATAAGCTATGAGATGAAAACCATATGTGAAACTGTATACAACAGGAAACTGGCCTTGGTGGGTTCCATTAGAGTTTCTGACACAGCCATGGCATCCACATCATTGCTCATGCTGGAAACATCTGCATTGTCTTTCATTCTTCCTGCATCTTCACTTTTCATATCAAAATCTGACCAGTCTTGCCCAATCTGGCCCCATAATCTCTTTTATATTTATCCTCTCTTTCCCATCCTCATCGCAGTTTTTCTGGTTCTGTTTTCATTATTGGACACCGTTACAGTTTCTACTGTAAATTTTACCTGTTAAAATTCATTATCTAGCCGGGTATGGTGGCTTATGCCTATAATCCAAGCACTTTGGAGGCCAAGGCGAGTGGATCACCCGAGGTCGGGAGTTCAAGACCAGCCTGACCAACATGGTGAGACCCTGTCTTAAAAAAAAAAATTAAAAACAAAAAAAAGAAAAAAAAATCATTATCTAAAACTAAATCTAATCATAGCACTCCTTTGTTCAGAAACATCTGGTAGTTGCCTGAGTTCCATTTGTTAAAAGCCAAACTTGCCAGTAGAGCCTACAAAGTCTTTCACAAACTAGATCCAACTTATCATTCTAATGCTACTCCCAACATTCTACCCAAAACACTCCACACTTATTGCCCCAGTATATTATTCATTAACTCCATAAAAATCCTGAGTCTATATCTTTAAATTTGCTATTCTTTGTAACTCTCTTTCCCCATTTTCAGTCTTCCATCTTTTAAGGCTCAATTAAAATATTCCCATCTCTGAAGTCTGTCTTTCTTTCTCTCTTTCTCTCTCTCTTTCTTCTTCTTTTTTTTTTTGAAACGGAGTCTCTCTCTGTTGCCCAGACTGGACTTCAGTGGCGCTATCTTGGCTCACTGCAACCTCCGCCTCCTGGGTTCAAGCAATTCTCCTGTCTCAGCCTCCCAAGTAGCTGGGACTACAGGCACATGCTGCCACACCCGGCTAATTTTTTGTATTTTAGTAGAGACAGGGTTTCACCATGTTGCCCAGGCTGGTCACGAACTCCTGAGCTCAGGCAATCCACCCACCTCGGCCTCCCAAAGTGCTGGGATTACAGGCATGAGCCATGGCGCCCAGCCTTCTGAAGTTTTTCTTAAACATCCAGTAAGAACTTATGGCCTTCTCCATTTACTTCTTTTATACTTTTCTCATCCTTCCATGATCGTACTTTTTATAATTGATCATATAATGGTTGTATGTATACAAACTTTCCCCAAAAGAAAATGAGCTGGCAAACAGTCTTTTTCAGCTAAATTTCCCCAAAGACTAATACAGTAACTGACACATAGTAGAAATTCCACATATGTTTAATGACTAGAGTCTTAAACCACAATTCTAAGTCTTATGCAATATTTTTTGTCAGATCACATGGCACATAAAGTTGTGTGTGTGTTCATTGCTCATAAAGGACAAAGGAAATATAGTATAAATGGTCTGAAGGATTACTTTTAATTTATCCTTTATGCTCAATAAAAAGATACTCTAAAATATAGAAGATTATTTCTACATAATTCATAATGACCAGTTCCTGTCTTTTTATGCTTTCATCCACGCAGTTGAATGCCTGATTAGATCAGCTAGTATTAAATAATAAACTTCAATGTTTTAAAAAGGGGTAAAATAGGAATTTCATTAAAATAACTGGTTAATTTCATGAAAATAACCAAACACACTGGAAGCAATGGTTTTTGGATCAACTATAAGTAGGGGAAATAACTGTTGCATTGTCATCCATTCATTCATCTTGGTATCCATCCTTGTGGTATTTATTGAGGGCCAATTATGTTCCAGAGAGCATCGTAAATATGGAAATACAAAGTGGAATACCTGGTCTCCTATATCTAGGCTTTTCTTCATACATGGATGCACTCAGCTTGCTAAATCAACCAAACACTTTCTGGAAAATCCATTCTAACAACAACAAAATCTCTGCTCACAGAATGAAATGGACTCATTTGGATCCTAATATGTGATTTATGTTCCAATTTAAAACATATTTCCTTGAATCCAAATAAAAATAGAGGACTACATTAACAGCAAAAGTGAATGAAACATTTGCAACAGTAATGAGATATGCTTTTATAATTAAATTAAGCTTTGCAATTACAGAAGTCACAAAGCATTTCAAGAACTGCATGCCTCTCTTTTTAGGCACTGGCAGCCATACATGCATCACTAAGCAGGGCCACAGGCATAAAGGTGTTCAATTAAGCAACTTCAGAAGGATCATTTTTCATTTTCGGCTCTGAATCCACCTGAAAATTTTTTCAATAATAAATTTCAGAATTATTCTAAATGCGTTCTGAAGTTACTGTGTTATCAAGGTTATCACTATTTGAACTGGGTTACTAAGGTAGGGAAATGAGTATGAGAAGGAATGAGAAACAGTCACTATAAGCTTTTCATAATAAGGTTGAAAAGTACTTATAAATACTGCTAGGATGATGTACTATTTCTTTAATATACCATGATAACTTTACACCTACAATATCTTTCTTTTTTACTGCCCCGAAGTAATCTAAACCCACTTTATCACCCATCATTTTCTTCTCAATCCTTTCACACTCTTGTTATTTTTTACCCCTCCCTCTCCTGAAACTGCTTAAAGTTTCCCAATGGGCTAAAAAGGACGATAATGATGATGAAGTGGTGCTGCTGCTAGTGGTGATGGTGTTATAATGATAGCTAGTATTCACCATGATTCTCATAATAATGATTCTCAATTCTAAACCTCATCTTCAGCTTTCCTGTGTCATTTGTCACTGTGTCTTCCTAATCCTAGAAACCATCTCTGTTACTACTTTTTTTTTTAAATTGCCTTTCCTAGGCCTTCTTTGAGAATTTTCATGTCTCTTTTTTCTGTAACTATTTTCAGACACTCTATTCCTTCTTCTATACAGCAACATGTCTCAAATTTTAATATGCATGTGAATCATCTGGGGACCTTATTAGAAATGTATATTCTGATTCAGTAGGTCTAGAGTAGGTCTGAGACATCGCATCCTAACAAGCTCTCAGATAATGGTGATAATGATGATAACAATGATGATCCATGTATCATACATTCAGTAGCAAGACTCTAGTCATGTACTCTTCCATATGGTAGCTACTAGATACATGAGATTATTGAACACTGAAAAATGTGGCTAATCCTAATTAACATGTGTGATTATTTTTATATATATGTATAAAATACATACCAGAGTTCAAAGATAGAATATGGGAAAAATAAGTAAAATATCAAATTAATACTTTTATATTGATTACATGTTGAAACCAATATTTCTGATATTTAGATTAAATAAAATATAAAAATTTCACGTGCTTATTTTTGCTTCTTTGATGTTCATGATAGAAAATTTTAAGTTACATATGTGGTTCACATTATATTTCTACAGGTCAGCACAGCTATAGTTAGAAGCAGACATTCCAAAAACTGATAAAGCTTAGGATTCAGGGTCTCTCATTTAATTGGCATCTTCCAAAGCTTGTGATGAGCTCTAGCAAGTTTGCATTTGCAATTTTGTATACTTTTCCATAAATAGGACACTCCAAATTTGAATAGGCTTCAAGCTTCACAAAACCTGAATCTGCCTTGTTGACTATACATGAGATAATTCGCTGCTACAGCTTCAACTCTTGATACTGTGCACAGAGATAGCTATACTCATACTCCTAAATTTCCCCTGCCCTTTAGTCTCATATATCCAACTGATTGAGTCATCCCTTTTAGTCATCACATCATCATAACACTTGATTTTGCCTGAAAACAATTATTTTCGTTTGTCATGGATTAATCTCCTCGGGGATTTGCTCATGCTGTTCTCCCAGCCAGATGGCTCAGCTCCTCTGGGCCTATAAAAATCCTACCTGTCCTCTGAAGGCTATCTCAAGACTCATCTCTAAAATGCATCTGACTGTTCCAGATCACAATGACTAACCTCTGTAGCACATCTGAGTGAACTGTCATCCCATGTGCTATGTGTTTTATGGAATATTGTCATTGTAGGCTATAATTATGCTTGTTCTCAACTGGACCTCTAACCCAATCTTCAAGCCTTTTTTCTAGAATCCGTAATAGTACTTGAATTATATAATAAGCATGCTTATAAAACACACACCTTTGCTTCATGTTTTACTGAGAACTTTGATTAGGAGAAAACATAACACAGCCAAATCAAATGCAAAGTGGGCAAATTGCATAATAAATATAGATAATTAACTGGTGATCTCATTTTGAAAAAGCTGTTGCTCACTGTTGCTTTTGCATTTGTCCAAGTGTGCATGGAAGATGGTAGAGGGCACCTGCTTCTGATATTGAACTCCTGGTTTCCTATGGCTAGAGCTTCTGCTCTGCCCAGTAACAACTGAACCATTATCTGTCCTCCTGTGCCAGTAGGGACTCTGCCAATGCTGGCTCTGTCTTCCTGGTTCTCAGTGTATGCTATCTCCCTTTCCCACATTTTGAGAAGCCACATATATCATGCAGTACCTATTGCTCACGTAGCCTGCTCACCACCAATAGTACACAGTGACAAATACAAACAGATCTCTCCCACTGGAACACAAGCTCTGCAATTGTCTTGTTCTCCATGGTGTTCTCAGCATCATCTTTAACGAGTGAATGAATGATGAAAGAAGAACCTTAATAATTTAGACTGGTAGCCACTACCTATTCTTCCCTTCTCTTGCTCTGCATCATCAGAGAATCACTTTTTTGAATCATTGTGTCTTCCAAGAGCCTTATTACTTAATTTACCTTGCCATTCACTATTGTCTGTTATAAATTGATTACCCAAGCCTTAATTTTTAAAGTAGGTTTTTCTTATATTATTTTTTCTTTCTCAATAGATAGTAGGATTAAGAAAGGCAGTGGTATTTAAATCTAAAGCAGTATGTTATAGTAATGAATTTTAGTACTGGATGACCCAGATTGAAATTCTGATTGTGCCAACTACTATTTGACTTAGGATGAATACTTAATCAGCTTTAAAGCGTCAGTTTTCCTACATATAAACTCTACATAAAAATAAAACCATCTCATAGAATTTTTGTGAGGGTTAAATAAAATAATAGTGCATAGAAAGTGCTTAGCAGAATGCCTGATACATAATAAGTATTTGACAAATGGTTCTATTATATGTAGTAATAATAAAAGCACCTAGCCCTTAAAAAAGGGATGCAATAAATTATTGATCCACAAGCCTGTGTTTTTTCATGTATGTATATACTGGTATACTGATTCCTATCATCAACTCTTTAAGTTCCTAGTATATCCAAATTTATGGTATACACGTGTCGCTGTATATACAAACCATATATCTACTCAGTGATCAACTTTGACATTCATCACAGGCATATATAGCTCAGAAATATATAACTAACTCTGAGAAGGTTGAGAAAAAAATCAAAATATTTAACAGATATTTTATCATATAAAATATTAAACAAAATTTTTTTTTTTTTGAGACAGAGTCTCACTCTATATCCCAGGCTAGAATGCAGTGGCGTGATCTCGGCTCACTGCAACCTCTGCCTCCCGGGTCCCGGTTCAGGCAATTCTCCTGCCTCAGACTCCAGAGTAGCTGGGATTACAGGCACGCACCACCATGCCCAGCTAATTTCTGTATTTTTAATAGAGATGGGGTTTCCCCATGTTGGCCAGGCTGGTCTTGAAATCCTGACCTTGTGATCCGCCTGCCTCGGCCTCCCAAAGTGCTGGGATTACAGGCACGAGCCACTGTGCCCAGCCTAAACAAAAATTTTTAAAGTATTTTTAAAAAACTGATTCTCTGGGCTATTTTTGACCTTTGTTAATATTTTTTTCTAAATAGACAATATGAAAGTAAACAATTAAGGCAAAAATAAAATTTGATAGGCAGATATTACACCCAAATAATTTGGTTTACTAGGAATGTGCCCTTGAAGTGTGGAACACATGGAGAAAGATGAGCTCTTGCTGACTAGATCATATCAGATCAGGCAGAGCAAGAAGTAGTGTGCATTTCAACTTGTTATGCCCTAGGATAAGAAGCCATTGACATGATTTAAACTTATTTTTTTGGAGTAAATAAGACTTCAAAAGAGCCTGAGTATATTTACATATGTAAAAGACAAGCAGATATCAAGGAAAGAGAGCACTGCAAATATCCTGTCATGCTATCATTACTCTATTTACCTAAGATGAAAAACCACAATAAAGATAAAAAGCAACATACACACATCTAAACTATCAATAGGAGATAGTGGAAAAAGCCTTTGTAGGAAATGGCACATTTCAATTTTACTATTAAAGTCAAACTAAGATAGCAGACAGCCCATATGAGATGAACACAAAACACATAAAAGAGATGTTAAAATTTAAATTAGGAAATTCAAAGGTATCTCAGTCTGTGGGCATTGAGGAAGCCATTTGTGCTAACAGTTTATCTCTGAAAGATTAAATGCTGAATGTGTGAAGAAGCAAACATGATAAGTAGATTCCCCAGGTGCTAATCCCTTCTGATGCCACTTTAGGCCCATTTGTCTAGAAGCCTGAGATGTACTCTACTAGAAGAAGGTAAAATCTCACTTCCAGCAGAAGTGGCACCTGGAAGACCCAGCAGATAACAGAAGAAGAAGTACACATTTCCCGTTACTCCTGAAAAGAGATTATTCACTCCTTCTTTGAAGCTGTGCAATCTGTGTACTGGATTTAGAGTAGGAGAAGACACAAAGTGTTCTTTTTTCACTTAAAGAAACATGAATGTAATTTCATGAAATGTCAGGATGTAGAATGATGAAAACAGATGAGGGCTTCTAGGACCAAGGAAGACTCTTGATTCTGTCTCCTCAACTTGCTCCGATCAGTTGCGTCTCTTATTTTAGCTTGAGATAATTTTAGAAGATGAGGGAAGGGAGTTAAATAGGGACGATATGGCAAAAGATATCAACAGGATGGCACCGATTAAGATAATAGACTAAATAATCCTGGTTCCGTCATCACTAGCTGTGTGATCTCATCATAACTACTAATTTTATGTTGCAGGGAGTCCCAAGAGAACATCATAAAGCTTCCTAAAACTGAAAGGCCTACATTCCATTTAATTGAGAGAGCTATTTTTTTTTTTCTGTAAGAAAAGATGTTTACCTTGTGTACATGGGGTTATAGTGAAAAAAAAGAGTATTGTGCCTTGTTTTTATGTAAACACCTTCAGAGACCAAGCAATCTCTAGTTTCCTTGAAACAACACCAAGTCCTCATATTCAGAAAATGAACCACATATTTCTATTCTGTTTAATATTTTATATGCAAAACATCTGTTAAATATTTTCATTTTTTCCTTATTTCTTCCCTCAGCCTTTTGGGAATGTATATCAGGCCAGCCAGGAGCCAATGAAACAAAGCCGTTTACCCAGAAGCTGGAAGATGACCCCATTTCTTCTGTCTAGTGGTACGATTGTCACTTTAGCTCCTCAGGTGGCAGCAGACTATAAGGACCTTTGTGTTATTTTTCATTTGGTTGTCTGCCCTAGAGTAGCAAAAGTTTGGGTCAGCCTGGGGCTATCTCAGAATCTGGCTTTGGTGTAATTTTTATGGAGAGTTCCCTTAGCTGAGAGTTCTGACCTGTATTTTCCAGTGATTGCAGTTCTCTCTAACCACCTCCAAAGAAAACTGCCCTTCAGGAGAGGGAAGTTGAGTTTTGTGATCTCCACAAAACTGGTACTGATTAAAAATGACAGAGCTTCTAAGGTTTAGTAGCTGCCAAGTTTTTTCTTTTTTCTTTTAATTAAGTGACATTTTTGTTGGTGATAATAACAATATTATTATTATTTTAAATTTCACATTAAGTTCTGGGATACATGTGCAGAACGTGCATGTTTGTTACGTAAGTATACATGTGCCATGGTGGTTTGCTGCACCCATCAACCCGTCATCTAGGTTTTAAGCCCTGCATGCATTAGGTAGTCCTAATGCTCTGCCTCCCCTTGTCTTCCACCCGCTGACAGGCCACAGTGTGTGATGTTCCCCTCTCTGTGTCCATGTGTTCTCACTGAATATTATTAATGAATGTAATATATGCAAGTAATTATTTTGTACCAGTTACTACAATAGATTCTTCATACATATTTTCACTTAATTTTGATCACAACCTGATGTATATACAAGTATTCTTCTTCTTATTTGAGACAGAGTCTTGCTCTGTCACTAGGCTGGAGTGTAGTGGCATGATCTCGGCTCACTGCAATCTTCACCTCCTGGATTCAAGCAATTCCCCTGCCTTAGTCTCCTTAGTAGCTGGGACTACAGGCGTGCGCCACCACGCCTGGCTAATGTTTTGTATTTTTTAGTACAGACAGGATTTCACCATGTTGGCCAGGATGGTCTCAATCTCCTGACCACATGATCCTCCCGCCTCGGCCTCCCAAAGTACTGGCATTAAAGTTGTGAACCACCATGCCCAGCAGAAATATTATTACCCTCATAGTAGTTTTCACAAAATTTTCTGCTCAAATTTACTACATAGTGATGGACACACATGTCTGCTGTTATTCCCATTTTACAGATGAGGAAACTAAGGATCAGGCCAAAGGTCATATTGATAGTAGGGCATAGTAGAATTAGGATTTGAACCAATCACTCTAAACCTAGACCAGTTCTTTTCACCATTATCTAATGCTACCTCCTGAACAAATCCTTACATAGAATCCCTTTATATAAAAATGTGTGTATGACATTAAAGCCTTCTCAACTAGAAGTAATATTGAGATATTCTGAGCTTTGTTCCCTTTGCTGTCACCTTGCCTCATCTCCTGTTTTGTCCTTTAAACCCTGCTTGGATGAATTTTTCAGATTCTGCAAAATACGGTTTGAAAAATCATGAATATAATCCAAAGTCATTCTATACTAATATTCAAATTATAGTGTAAGTTCATGGGTCAGCAAACTGTAAACCTTAGGCCAAATACAGTCTGCTGCTTACTTTTGTAAATAAAGTTTTATTGGAACACAGCCATGCCCATTCATTTATGTATTGCCTAAGGCTCCTTTCTCCATACAAGGACAGCATTCAGTGGGTAGAACTACACTATCTGTTTGTAGAGCCTAAAACATGTAGTATCTGATCCTTTACATAAAACCTCTACCAATATCTGGAAACTACAGTAAAAATATATCCCTTTGAGGTTAAATACACTCAGGTGGTAATTTAAAAATAAATTGTAAAATATTTTGACTGATTTTTTTTTTTTTTTTTAAGATGGGGTTTCGCCATGATGGCCAGGCTGGTCTTGAACTCCTGACCTCAGGTGATCTACCCACCTCGGTCTCCCAAAGTGCTAGGATTACAGGCATGAGCCACCATGCCCGGCTTGACTGATATGTTTTAATTATAAATAGATAATATAATTGTGCATTCCAAATGGCAGCATTTTTCCTATAAATCGTACATATTTTACATATAGTTGATATGTTTCTTGAGTCATTAAATGTCTTTAAATAAATTTCTTATCCTCCCTTTTAAATTACTTTAACAAACTTTTTTTTGGAAGGAAAAGAAGTGAACAAAAAATAGCACACAGCATTTCCATATAACCTACACCCAGTTTCCCCTACTATTAACATCTTACATGAGTATACTACATTAGTTACAGTTACTGAACCAATATTGATACATTATTATTAACTAAGATCTGTATATTATTCAGGTGTCCTCAGTTTTTACCTAATGTCATTTTTCTGTTCCAGGATCTCATCTAAGATACCACATTACATACAGTCATCAGGTCTCTTTAGGCACTTTTTTGGCTTTGGCAATTT
This sequence comes from Cacajao melanocephalus, assembly GCA_963573385.1. NCBI lineage: Eukaryota > Metazoa > Chordata > Mammalia > Primates > Pitheciidae > Cacajao > Cacajao melanocephalus. The sequence goes on along the minus strand of CAUYLG010034555.1, from coordinate 51,402 downwards.
TTCAGACTTTTCTTGTTTTCAGTGCTCTTAGGAGTTTTGAGAAATACTGCTCGCCTACTTTGAAGAATGCTCCTCTCTTGGAACGTGTTTGGTGTTTCACTCATGATTAGGCTAGGGTCACGGGTTTTTGGTAGGAAGATCACAGAGGTAAACGACTATTTTCATCACATCATATCAAAAGTATGTACTGTTGACATGACTTAACCACTGTTGATAGTCACCTTGATCACCGAGTGGAAGTAATGTTTGTAGGTTTCTCCATTGTAAAGTTATTCTCCCTTTCCGTTTTTCATGCTTTCCATTTCTTTGGAAGAAAGTCACTATGCTCAGTGAACACTTAGTTCTGCTCCATCTCCTTAAGGATGGAGTTTGCACATAAATTATTTGAAATTCTTCTGCATGGAGATTTGTCTCTTATCCTCCATTACCTATTTAATTATTTAAATTATTTATTTATATTGATATGAACTCTTGGATATTTATTTTAAACTTTGGGTTACAATCCAATCCAATATTATTTATGTTGTTGCCTAAATTATTCTAGTTTTGTCCATTGGGAATTCTTTCATTTGGATTTTGTGTCCTTTTAACACCATTATTTCTTTAGCACTTCCTTCCTTTAGATACTACAAAATACTCAGAGTTCATTTTCTGTATTTTCCACCCATAATTAGCCATTTCTTCAAGGAACCTAGCTCCTTCTATTGGAGAATGGTATTTAAAAACCAAGACCTGGGTGCTAGGACTATTTATTACTTTTGGATGTTTTTGCTTCCAGGCTCTCTTGACTGACAGAACAAAAAAATACATATGTGTATACTAACCTTTGTACATACACACATCTCTATATATTTCTCCCTCCTTCCCTCCTTCCCTCCCTCCCTCCCACCTTCCCTCCCTGCCTTCTTCCCTCCCTTCCTTCCTTCCTTCTTTTCTTTTCTTTAGCATTGTTTCTGAGACAAGGTCTGACTATCACCCAGGCTGGAGTTCAGTGGCATGAGCTCCGCCTCTTGGGCTCAAGCCATGCGACCACCTCAGCCTCCCAAGTAGCTGGCACTACACCTGGCTAATTTTTGTATTTTTTTGTAGATACGAGCTTTTGCCATGTTGCTTAGACAGATCTTAAACTCATGAGATCAAGCAATTTGCCCACCTCAGCCTCCCAAAGTGCTGGGATTACAGGGGTGAACCACTGCACCTAGCTGACATCTATAAATATATCTATATGTAACTGTCTGTATCTATACTAGGCTACACATAAGTTCATATCAATGTCTCCAACTTATCTATTACCACATAGTCAGTGTAGCCTCTTCCTCTCCTTTTTTATCTGTAGACTCTCACTCTAAAAATGAGAAACCTGGGTCGCATCTGCTGACATCCACTTAATTATTCAACACCAGTAAACATGTACAGCAGTATCAGCATTGTTAATCTGTACCCTCATACCTCTCCCATTTCATATGATTTACTGGTTGAAGAAACCAAGATTTATCTTTTTACCCTTTACCTTAATAATATAGCATGTGCAATTTCACTTAAAGATTCAGTCTGATTCTTGTTCATCAAAGCCATTGACTTGCACATCCATTATCTAAACTTCCTATTCTTTATAACCAGAAAACGTACTCTGCCTTTCTCTTTATCCTTGAACAGTTTTATCCTTCTAGACCTGATAAAAAGACAACAGAGAATTTTATTAAAAATTATTTAAAAAATCAGAGACTTGGTTGAACTTTTCCGAATGATAACACCCTCTCCACTAGTTGTATCATAATTTTGAAATGTAGATCAAAGGAGGTGAACAGCCATAAATTGCCTATTTACCTCACTAGGGATGAGCCAAGCCAGGTCTTCCTTTATTTTTCCTATGCTTATGCTGAAGTGGTTAGTAAAAAAAAACAGCTAGCATTTTACCACTATTCTTAATTTTTTCCTTCCATGTCAAAGGAAGGCTGGTGATGTTGGTATGTTCTATCAAACAGATCTGGGTTCAATATAATATACCAAGCTTTAAAAAAATTAATAAATATATGAGTCATTGGCATAATTTTGTCCTACACAGTAAGTTTTAAAAAAAAACTATTCAAAATGAGAGTACGTTTATCATAAAATAAAACCATGAGGTTACAGAATTATGGAAAAAATTGTCTGTAATTAAGCACCGCCTTTGTTTTAAGGGATCATCTATACTGCATTGTTTGCTAGGTTTAGGAATCACATGCATACAATAAATATGTTTTAAATGCCAACCCCCATACATTCTTGTATTTAAGGAGGAAAAAGATTGGCTACATTTCCTGTTCCAGGCCCCTTTCTTTTGTTCAGAAAATTTCTCTTCCTGTCTCTTTCCATCTATCAAACCCATTCATCAGGATCCAGTTCAGTCACCCTCCTCCAGGAAGCCTTCCTAATTATCTCAGATCACTGACCTCTCTCTTCTGGAAATCCTGTAAATGTAAGTTGGAGTTTTATAACATGATTCAAATCCCTAAGGACTGAATGATGTTATACCTTCTTCACTTCTCCATAGCATCCAACATTTTGCCAATCCCATGGGAAATATAAACACCGAGAAATAAATATCTGCAACAGTTTAGTTGGGTTTGATGAAATGAAATTCAAACCAAACAATGCTTTAAGAGTTCAGGGACTTTGAAGGCCCCGTGGCAAGCCAAAGAGTCCTTTCTGAGAGAATCATAGCTAATACGAAGGCCAATACTTTACCTGCTAATGGTGCTACTAGCTGTGAGTGAGTTCTCTAAATATCCTTCTGTCAATGCTCCTAACCTATTCTCACACTTTTATTTCAATCATTTTATTTACTTTCTCCTAACAATGTATTCTTAGATGTAATTTTTGTCTGGTATTATGGAAGTAGAAGAGATGGAAAATACACATTTTTCAAAAGTAGAAAGGATTTGGACAAAAAAATTTAAGGATTTTATACCTAGACTGGTAGAAAAAGAAATGTGTCCTTGGAAAGAGAAAACTGGGAGTTTTTTCTGCTAATATTTCAAGGAGACACTATTTTCTGCAAACTGTTGAAGAAAAAAAGTAAAAGTGAAAACTGCCAGAAATTAAGAGAATCAGTTTCTATGGAAATCAATGGAGAAAAGCTGTAGCCGGTTTTTGGGTCAATTTAACTTTATTCTGCTCTACCTCCTTTAATTAGAATTCATCTCTTGCTACTAGTTATGCTTATAGCTGAAGAATGAGTTTTGGATAAACCTTTTCCCCCTCACAGCATCATTTTTCTGTAATTGTTAGCCTTGACGTAGGCTAGGTTTCAATCTAAGGCAAGGTCCTGTGGGATTCATGACATGTTTGTTGGGCTACTTTTCATGTCACCTGCCCCCTAGGTTTTAGAAGGGACATTTGTCATTTTGTGCCTGCCCTATAGCTATTCTCCCACCCTTAGAGCACTGTGACTGCCCTGCCCCATTATGATAATCCTGGAGAGAAAGGAGTATTTTAATCTAGGTAACTGCCTTCTTTCTGCATTAGGTGGCAAAAAGGCCATATCCTCCTTCTCCCTTTGTCAACAGAGATGGGGGGGGTGTGCACATAACCTAGACTTGGCACAAAGATTGTATCTTCCAGGAGATACAATCTTGATCCAGTAGTGCAAGGATGAAAGTAACAGTTGGATATAATTCACTGTACTGCATGCCAATGGGATAGTTTCTGTTAATAGATAAATCCAAAAGAAAATGTGGCACATATATACCATGAAATACTATGCAGCCATAAAAAAGAAAGGATGATTCATGTCCTTTGCAGGGACATGGATGAAGCTGGAAACCATCATTCTCAGCAAACTGACACAAGAACAGAAAATCAAACACCACATGTTTTCACTCATAAGTGGATGTTGAATAATGAGAACACCGGACGGGGGAGGAGAACATCACACCAGGGCCTGTCAGAGGGTAGGGGAAGGTAGGGGAGGGATGGAAGGGTGTAGGGGGGTTGCGGAGGAATAACATCAGAGAAATACCTAATGTAGATGACAGGGGGATGGATGCAGCAAACCACCATTGCACATATATGCCTATGTAACAAAACTGCAAATTGTGCACATGTACCCTAGAACTTAAAGTATATATATAAAAAGATAAATCCATATTTCCTGCTTCCAAGGATCTCATGTTTCTTTTTATTCCAGTTCATTCATGAGCCTGGTCTTATAACCAGCCGTTGATTCTATCAATGTGTTTCTAATTTTTCCCTTTTTGCTTATTTGCTAAAGTTGATTTCTTTTTCTGCAATAAAAAAACTTGTTTAGGATACATTCCATTTCTTTCTTCTTGACAGACACTTTGCTTATTTTTCACTGGAGCCCAGTACCCTGGAGTCCTCAAGCAATGAGAGGGAAGATATAATTCTGTATATCAGAACAGTCCCGTCTGCTAAATCTCACCAGGGAGTCTCTACTTTATTCTCCCGTTGGAAGCCTTTTAAAAATGGGTTCCAATATAACTGGAAACTCATGGATAAAAATTTCTTCACAAACTGCCTCTCAATGAATCAATAATGTTCCACTCCATAAACTGCTTATCGGTATGCTGAGTGTTTGAAGAATGGGCCATAATTCTCAAGGTGAAAGAAAGGCACATTTAAATGTCTCTTTGACCACAAAATAAAGAATGCTGATGGTATTTACTACAAAACATTCTGAATTACTCCATGATCCTGGGGCACAAGGACAATTTGATTCCTTTAATTATTAAGACAGGTGCTCAGAGATTGCAAATCCACATTTTACTTTCATAATCTTTCACTCTGCATTGCCCTGCATACGATGAACAGTGTTATTGGAGATATTTCATAACCCCAAATTTCTGTATTCATGCTTATTATATTTCATCTGAAAACAAAATGATTTTTATCATTAGACTAATTTTTCTGCTCTTCTGGCAGAAGCAATTCAGTTTAGTGGTTAAGTGTATAGGCTGCAGACAAATCAATAGAGAGACCATTTAAACTAGAGTTTGAAAGGTAGAATTTGGACATGTATATAAAACAATTAAAGTAAAGGAGTAAACTGGGCTTTCCAAATGGAGGAAACAACATGAGCAAAGCTTAAAGGGGGAAAAAATAGTAGATACCACCAAGCACTTAATAAACGTGCCCCGCTCTATTATAAATGCTTGGCATACATGAATACACTTTATTATCACAAAACTCTATGCAATAGGAGTTATTAGTATCCTTATTTTACAGGTGAGAAAACTGAAGCACAGAGAATTCAAGTAACTTGCCTAAGGCCACACAGTGCCAAGTCAGAAAAGCTAACATTCATAGTTAGGCAGCTAGCCTTCAGAGTCTGTGCTCTTGAACGCTCATTACCCTATGCTGCCAATCTAATTGGCACTAGCATCCAGGATGTGTGAAGGTAAATGATAAGGAGTCCTGTGGAAAAGATTCGTTGGTGCCAAATTGTGGAAGTCTCTGAGTACCTTGAGGAATGAAAATGAATAATACTCTGAGGAGATAAGAGAGCCATTAAGGTTTTTGAGCAGGGGGTGACATGATTCCAGGTAAGCTTTAGGATGAATCTGGCAGTGGTGTTTAAGATGAATTAAAGAAAGAGTAGGCAAATGAATATGAGTTAGGGGCTATTACAGCTAAGGCAAAGACTAAGAGAATTTGAATTACACAAGTACTTTGAGGTGAAAGAATCAGTTCAGGGTAACAAGCACTTCCCAAGGTCTTCTGATATTCCAGGCACTGGAAATACAAAGATGAATTAGTCCTTCCTAGCTCTGTTTCCCCATAACACTCTGTGCATGATGGGCTCTCAATATAAAGTTTTTTGAATGAATGAATTGATGTGCACATACTGGGGACAACTTCAGAGACCATAACCAAGTGTGGTAAAAACTAGAGGTAGTGAGAAGGAGGAATTTTTGGAAAATATTCATTCCTGCTACCCTGTGCTTCATTGCCTACTACATTAACTGGGTTAAAAATATATCATACAACTGTATTTTGGTATTTCTGAAGGAAAAAGTTCACTTAAGAAACACATTTAGTTAAATCTCATAAGAATCATGAATTTGAGAATAAAGTTTATGGTTAAAAAAGTTGCATAATCTATTATGACAGTAAAACACCTGATTTGAAGTAAATATGGTAGCTGTTCTTCTCTTGGAGATGTCAAAGCTCAGTGCCAAGACGTTGCTTAGATTCTGTTATATTCAAGACTCCATTCCTAATAATTGCATATATTCATACCTGACTTTTAAAAATGAATCATGTCTCCAAGACTCCAAATCTCACAGCACTTGAAAATTTAAACAGAATTACAGATAGAATTTCCCACTCAGTATCTGTCTATTATCCCCAATATTTCGTGATCGGAATTTGTTTTTCAAAATTTTAACATAATATCTCCATGCTTATTCTCTAGTAGTTAGGTTACTGATGTCTCCAGGGAATGATCTGAAAGAATAAAAAACAACCTATTGTACAGTATTTATCACTAAGTAGTTGAAAGTATTCTGTTATTTAATTCAGTTTTCCATTACAATAAGAGACTAAAGTAGAATGAGACTTAATAGATTCCCACTTTAAAATTCTGACTCATAGAGAGCTTAAAAAAATATATATATATATAGTTTTTTCCCCTAAAAAAACAAACCAAGTACAGAATTTTATCATCTGTAGGTCCATATTCTGTCATGGCCTGCTGTTCTCATTTGAAATAAAGATTCTAAATGTGCTGAATTATTTCCTGATCTTTCTATATTCTAATTAAGTATTACAAATATTTTCTAACATTGTAAAAAAGTTTAACCTGAAAAGTATCGTACCATGCAGTGTTTACAACGTATCCATTATATGCTGAACATATATTTTCTACTCCTGAATCTATCTTTTCCTGGTTAGTTTCATTTGCTACAGAATCTTGTTTATAACCAGTATACTTTTAATATTAAATTTCTCTCTTCCTGTGACCCCCAAATAGAGATTTCCATGAAACATGAATCCAATGGAATTGGAAACTTGAGAATGAACAAAGTAAAGTTCTTCCAGGCTCACTGCCTAATTTCAATTAAGCCTCCCTTGACTTAGTTTAGATACTGGGCATGTGGCCCAGGACTTAATTTCATGGTTATAATAAATCATGTGCACCATCAGCAGTGTCTTCTTCAATCAAGATTTACACACTTGTATAGAGTCTAACAAGTAACCCAAGATGGGAGGAAAAATACAGAAATTCTAAACCAGGCTGAAATAATTTCCTCACAAAAGATTGAAAAGCTTATTGAAATCTCTTGATTGTTTTGTTTTTAACAAGTAGATGTGCACCCAGTGTGAGGGTATTTGTTGTCAGCTTCCTCATGCTTAAAATGAGCAGAGAAATTTAGAACAGTGAACAGAGATGAGAAACCAAAATAATTAAAGTTTAAATATTAATCAAAGTATTTGAGATTTTCCAAATCTGAGTAAAAGGATAAAGAGGTGATTCATTAGCTTTTAAAAATATAAAAAGTATGAAAAATATGTTCTTCAACTTTTCATTTTTAGCTATTAGAATAGGCTTAAATTCAGAGAGATGACACAAAGAAAACCTTCTTATATTAAAGATGTGGTAGATTCTGTTAACAAACAGGTTCCTGAGTTTGGTTGTGTGTTTTTGTGTTTCTTTCCTTAAAGAAATCTAAAAGCTCATAAAAAACCATAGAAGACCATGAATAACCAAAGGAATCTTGAGTAAAATGTACTAAGCTGAAGGTATCACACTATCTTCTTTCAGAATACACGACAAAGCTACAGTAACCAAAACAGCATAGAACTGGCATGAAAGCAGACACACAGACAAAAGGAATAGAATAGAGCTATCAGAACTAAATCCACCTATTTACAGTCACTTAAGCTTTGACAAAGGTGCCAAGAACACACAACTAAGAAAGGACAGCCTCTTCAATAAATGGTATTGGAGAAATTGAATATCCAGAAGCAAAAGAATGAAACTGGATCCTTGTCTTACACCATATACAAATATTAATTCAAAATGGATTAAATTCTTAGACATAAAACCTAAAATTACAAAACCTCCAAAAGAAAACATATGGAAAAAGTTTCTTCAAATTTATCTAGGCATTGAATTTAGCAGAGGCAACAAAAGCAAAAACAGACAAATGGGATTGGCTCAAAGTAAAAAGATTCTGTACAGCAAAGTAAACCACAGAATGAATAAATAATCTTGGAATTAAAAGAAAATAATTGCAAAACTATATATCTGATAAAGTGTTAATATTCAAAATATATAGGGAACTCAACTCATTATCAAGAAAACAAATAATATGATTTTTAAAATAGACGCCAGGAGTGGTGGCTCATGCCTGTAATCCTAGCACTTTGGGAGGCCAAGTCAGGTGGATCACTTGAGGCCAGGAGTTTGAGACCAGTCTGGCCAACATGGTGAAACCCCAACTCAAAATTTTGTGTCTAAAAATACACAAAATTATCTGGGCATGGTGCTGCACACCTATAGTCCCAGCTACTCGGGAGGCTGAAGCAAGAGAATTGCTTGAACCAGGGAGACAGAGGTTGCAGTGAGCCGAGATCACACCACTGCACTCCAGCCTGGGCAACAGAGCGAGACTCTGAAACAAATGCACACACACACACACACACACACACACACACACACACACACATACACAAAAGAAAAGAAATAAAAAATAGAGAAAGAAAAAAATAAGCAAAGGACTTGAACAGATATTTCTCAAAAGAAGACATAAAAATGGCCAATTGTTATGTGAAAAAGTGCTAAACACCATTAATCAGGGAAATGCAAATCAAAACCTCAATGTAATATTACCTCCCACCTGTTAGAATGGCTATTACAAAAATAGACAAAAGATAAGTGTTGTTGAGGATGTGAAGAAAAGGGAAGCCTTGTACATTGTTGGTGGGAATGTAGATTGGCACAGCCATTATTAAAAACAGTATGGAGATGCCTAAAAAAATTAAAAATAGAACCACCGTATGATCCAGCAATCCCACTTCTGGGCATATTTCCAAAGGAAATGAAATCAGTATGTAGAAAACATAACTACACTCTGTGTTCACTACAGCACAATTCACAATAGCTAAGATATGGAATCAACCTAAGTGTCTATCAAAGGATGAATGAATATAGAAATGTATATATACATACTATTAAATACTATTTGGTGATAAAGGGGAAATCCTGCCATTTGTGACAACATGAATGCACCTGGAGAAATTATGCTAAGTGAAACATAAGCTAGGTATAGAAGATGAATACCACATGATCTTACCTATAGATGGAAGCTAAAAATGCTGAATTTATAGAAACAGAGAGGAGAACAGAGGTTCCCAGAGGCTGGAGAGGAGTAGTAGGAGAAAAGGAGATGTTGATCAAAGGGCTCAAAGTTTCAGTTAGACAGGAGGAATAGGCTGCTGTGATCTAATGTGACTATGGTTAATAATAATGTATATTTCAAAACTGCTAAAATAATAGGTATTAAATATTCTTACCACAAAAAGTTAAGTAGGTAAGATGATGTGTTAATTAGTTTGATTTAATCATTCCACAATGTATACATATATCAAAACATTACATTGTATCCTATAAACAGATACAATAATTTGTCAACTAAAAATAAAATAATTTAAAAATTAAAAAGGCAAAATGACAAAAAAATTAAAAAGAAACGGGATCAATGAGATGAGAAGTGCTTTCCTAGGAGCTCTGGGAAAGTTCTTTTTTGATGTTTCCTCTAAAGTGTCTGGTAATGACTCTCTCCCTCTTTTTCTGAATTCTATATTTAACAGATGCAAAACTTGTTTAGCTGGCAATTTGAGGATGTTAACCCTACCTCTGAATTTCCAATTATGAGCCAATCAATTTCCCTATACTTTAATGAATAAGTCTGTGACAGTTTTTTTAAAAATTTGTATCAAAAATCACTTAACTAACATTAGTGATGATTTCCTTAAACAAAAAGTATAAACATCATTTAATTTGTGCTATTATATCAGAATCATTTTATTAATTATCAAAGGGGTTGTAATAGTATTATATCTATAATAGTTTAGTGGTTATAGTTCAGTTGTGGCCAGTTTTATATTAAGCCTAAAGCTTTTCTTTCCAGAAGAAAATGGTTCTTAAAATAATGTTATTACTAACAGCAGAAACTCAATTCCTGTTATACATTGACAAATTTAAAGCCAATGATAAGGTGTGAGCTAGAAATCTCTTCTCTACACCAAATAATGTAATTCAATTTAAGTATTTAGGGAACATATCTATTAAAAGCTTTATAGACCACAAAGTTGTTGTTGTTAATGATGCTATTGTTCACGTATTTACTGTGTATTAGAAGTAAGATCTGGAAAAATTTTGTGCCAATCATGTGCCAAATATAGGAGAAAGAGAATGCTAAGGAGGATGAAAGAAGAGAGAAATCAGTCTCACTTAGGGGAGTAGTAACAAGAAAATCAAGGGAGACTTCCTAGAGGAAGTGGCAGTGCAGCTAGAACAGAGGTAACCCACAGGTAAACAAAGAAGAGGGAAGGGTATCCCACCATAGGCAAAAGGTTAGCACACAGAACAGAAAGTAGGGAAGTACAGGTTGTGTCAGGGGAGGACTGAGTCATTTGATTAGACTGGAGGGTAGTATGTATTGAAAGGACTAGTGGAAAATGACTAGAAAGGAAGACTACTGTCAGATTGTGAAGACCTTTGAATATCATGCCTGCAGGTATGAAATTCTTTAGGTATGAGATGGAAAACCAATGACAGTTTGTCAGTTGTATAATCAGTATAGTATTGATATTCTGAGGTGTTCCATTCTTAGTTGCAAGGGCTGTCTTGTGCATTGTACAATGTTTAGTGGCATCCTTGACCTCTACCCACTGGACACCAATAACATCTCTTGCTCCAGCCTGAGTTGTGACAACCACAAATGTTTACACACATTGGCAAGTCTCCTGGAGGGTACAGTTGCCCCCAGTTGAGAACCACAAATGTTAAGAGGAGTTTTAGGACAGATTCTTGTGGTGAAATCACGGGTACCAGTGATTACATAGTAGGCAACTGATGAGACCATCTGAACTAAAATTAATTGACAGAGATGTGGACAATTAGAGGTGGGGTGGGGTAACATCTCAGGGAAGTGCTAATGAAAGCCTTGCGTAAGGCAGCAGCAGTGGAAACTGGAAAGACAACAGGAATCAGTATAGTTAGTGATATTATTATTTTCTAAAATATTTCCAAACTTATTTGATCACAGAAACCTACCTAATACTCATCAATATTCCATGGAACACACCCTAGGAAATGCTGTTACATGACTAAAGCTTAGATTGAAAATTAATTACTTTCAAGTAGAATACATTAAAAAATAAGGCGAAGGTTACACTTTGATAGTCAACACTGAATTCTTTAAAACTCTAAGATCTAAGAGTAATGTGTTTTCATTGGTTTTATCATTGCTAATTAATTTTATCAATGGTTATACAAAATTTTTTTTATTCCAATTCACATGAAAAGATACTATACTTTGTATGAATGGGATATAATAATTTTAGGACATGGACTTTTGTCAAGGAGTACACAATTGAGATGAGATAAAAAGTAAAACAATATTAGAGAGCCAAGATTCCAATTCAACAAAAACCATGAGGTTTCATGACATGCTACACGGTTAAGCCGCAAATGGACTGAAGAGAAAACAACTTGAGATTCCACAGGAGAGAAAAGGCATGGAGGGCTGGATATGTTCTGTCCTGAGCACTTGGTGAATATCAGGGCTATGCTTTATACTGGTTGATAAAATTCTGACCTCTAGGAGTTATTGGTCTATTCCAGCTTCGCTAATGCAGAAGCTGAGAGATGAGGAGAGTTAGATCTAGAGAGGAAATGGGGTATTGGATGCTGACTCTAGGGCTGGCATCATAGGCATGAGACTTACATAGTCTCACAGGACTCTTCACTAAAAAGGGCCCTACACTTGGTTTAATGTTTCGCAACCAAGCACATGTTTGCACAGGAATGTGCCTTTGTAACTTCATTTCAGCCTCTGGTTAGTTGCTTTCTGCAACCAATCAGACTGATTGCAGGTTACCACTTCAGTTACATGACGTGAGCATGAAGTGGCCAACAGGGAACTTCTAGTGGGTATTTGGACCCAAGAAAATTCTGTTTTCGGGCCCTCGAGCCAGTGCTCGGGTCTGCTCCCACACTGTGGAGTGTTCTTTGGTTTTTAATAAATCCCTGCTTTCATTCTTTTTTTGCTTCATTCTCTCCTTGCTTTGCTGTGCATTTTGTCCAATTCTTTGTTCAATACACCAAGAACCTGGACAACTTGCAGTCACGACCCTCTATCGGTGACATGAATATGCCCTAGTTAAGTGTCAATTTACCTTCAGAATAATAATACAGGAAGGCATATTTTACTTATCTGTGGGGAAACAAATTCAGCAAGCATGTTCCTTAGCAACTAAAGAGTTCACCTTAACTGAAGATGATTATAAAGATACTTTGGGGATCACTCTTAGAAGAAAAAAAATTCAAATCATTATGCTTAATTAAATAAGACTGCTTGTACAAAGAAGGCACACAAAGTGCTTAACATATTAACAATAAATGTACTATCTAGTGATTATTTCTTCTCTTTAAAATAGCAGTGACTCATCACAGATTCCTTTTGCTTTACATACAATAAAGGTGAATTACTGGTTTTGAAAAAGAAAGTAGGAGCTCCTATTTTCTGTGACTATCTACCAAAACCTGAAATCTGAATTTGAATCCTATTGAAAAAAGGCAAAAATGTAGTGGCAAAAGCCCAGAGCTGATCACCAATTCATATATTGATGAATTAGGCCTTCTATAGGTACTTTAGGCGCTATTTATTTATAGAGATCGGGTTTGGTTTCGATTGCCTGGCCTCAAGTTATTCGCCCGCCTCATCCTACCAAAGGGTTGGGGTTATAGGCAGGAGCCACCATGCCTGGTTTACTTTAGGCATTCTTGCTGTGGATATAATTTACTGCAAACACAATGAAAAATATGTCTACTAGAATATAATTACTTCCTCCATGTGACATAGTTCATGCCTAGAAATGCTCTATTTTCCTTCTGTGCTCCACAAACTTTTTATGAGAAGGATGAAAGTTAGACATTAAAGTGACATACGTTTCCCTAATTGAATATTAAATGTCACTGAACAAAACCCTTATTGATAATGCTGAGGTCACTTGGCAGTTAAAAAAATGTTCAAAGAAAAATATTTATAGGGAAAATTGACATTTTTGACCACTCCAGTCCAGCAGGAAAAGATGATTAGAGACAAAAATACCTAGTGCTGCCTGCCTTCTTTCTGTTAACAGAAACACTGGGAAGATTAGTGAGTACTCTGAGTTTTAAGAAAAAAAAGAGGAAATAAAAATTAATATATTATGGTATTGTATTAAATGAACTATGCACTCTTTAGGCAAATTCTTATTACTTGATTATGATTTTTAGCCAGCGCAGGCAATATACAGTGTCATATGATTCAGCACCACAGCTTAAATTAAGAGTTAATAGTCTGTTGAAAATAATTCTGTTTCATTAAAAATTCACTATTTTCTTTGAAGTTTACTTTGGGTAGAGGTGGAAATAGAGATATGTGCTTCTCTTCTCATTATCAAGACTTAAAACTTTCTAAGTGTTAGATTTTTGTGTGATTTATCTTTTATCCTCTGAAGTTCCTAAAATTAGGCCTTGTTCAGGGGAGGCATCCAATAAATATTTATTGAATAATAAATGACAGACATAAGAGATTACATGGTTTTAAGATCATCATGGTAGATTTTTAAGCATTACATACATATATGTAACCAGAAAATGTAATGTAACAGGCACATAATTTTTACATCTCTTATTAAGCTGGTCTCTTAGTTAAGACCAAACATAGCTAATGTGTTACATTACTTATTTTTAAATTTATACTGTTTTTACTTAAAAATTACATGGATATAGAAAGTTCAAGCCTAAAACAAGAGAAAGTATATCAAGTGTTTGCCTCCCTCCCTTTTACTTCTTTAAGAGATTTGTATTCTACAGGTAACCTCTTCTTAATTGTTTTCAATGTAACGGTTCACAAATGTTTATGGATATATGTATATAAGCTTATATATGTAAATATAGATCCACATGCTTTAATTAACACAAACAGGTCCTGTCTTAAAAAATTATATAAAGCTTCCAGTTTTTTTCTGCAAGATGATGATGATGTAAGATAAAAATGTGAAGGGTAAGGAGGACGATAATGAAGAAGAGAAAGAAGAGGATTAGAGGAGGAGGAGGAGAAAGCTAGCCTAACATTGATCAAACAACAGGCATGCTTTTAGTTAATTCTTACAACAACCCTCAGAGGTATATGTTATTATAATACTTATTTTACAGATTAAGAAAACTGAGATATAAAATAATTAGGTAGCTTGCTCAAGGTTGAACTAATAGTGTCAAGACCGAAGTCTTGCTCCATAGCCCATGGTTCTAACCAAAAAACTGTATTAAACTTTGGAGATTTCCATAGCAGCACATATAGATCTGCCTCATTTTTTTTCTGTGGCTGAATAGAATGTATTCCACTGCTGTACTCTATAATTTTACCAGGCTTCTAGGGACCCACATTCATTCCCCCACTCCCACCCCAATAGGGTTTTTGAAAATTACAATATTTAAGAGTTCAGGCTTAGTACTTGATTTAATGCATATAAGTGAAGTTTAACGAAAAACTGATAAAATTTGTCTTATTTTGTCTAAATAAACTGAATAACTCGCTTCAGTTGTCTGTCTTCTTAGTTGCAGATATCCAGATTCAGTTCTTCTTAAGCATTCATTTTTTTTCTCAGCCTTTAATTATACAAAAGCTAAGACAATATCCGGTAATACTAATTTTGTTATTGATGTATCTGAAGCTTCACTGTCATATTTTATCAGGTGCTCAGAAAATGTTGAAGGGAAAATAATGAGTACTTGTTTTTCTTTTGTTTTCATTTTGCCTATTAACTGGTACTTTTTTATATTGCAATGCTCACCAGAACAGGTTTTTGCATGAACATCATGACATAGCTATTATCAGTTAATCAGACTCCAAAAAAATAAGATTTTACACTCTAATTATAAAAATGGTGACTGATTTGCCAGTGGATTCTAATTCACTAACGTATTCACATAATTATTAAGCTACTGTATATTTCCGAGCATGTAAGTCTATTTATTAGAAATGATTTTCAGGAGAAATTGAACTCAAAAGATTGCCTATTTTTACATAGTTCTAATATGAGACATAGAATTTTAAACATAGAAGATGTTGTTCCAAAATGTTTTAATAAGGCTTGAAATGCTGTCTTCTAATTTCATCTGTGCCAATGAATACGCTTGTGAAATGTAAGCTGCTTTATAGCTCTCCTGGGTCAAGCAAGTCTTACTAGTAAAAAAGGTATATGTGAACAAAGAGCTGATATTTATTTTATAAATAAAATGATAAGGGGAAAATATAAACATGTTTAAAAACTGTAATGTGCTAACGAGGCTTAGAAACAATGACCAAGCAGCTGGATGCGGCAGCTCACACCTGTAATCCCAGCACGTTTGGAAGCTGAAGCGGAAAGATCACTTGAGATCAGGAGTTTGTGACTCGTGTGACTCACTTGAAGTTAGGAGTTCGAGACCAGCATAGCCAATATGGTGAAACCCCATCTCTACTAAAAATACAAAAATTAGCTGGGTGTGGTGGTATACACCTATAATCCCAGCTACTCTGGAGGCTGAGGTGGGAGAATCACTTGAACCCGGGAGGCAGAGAGGTTGCAGTGAGCTGGTATCACACCACTGCATTACAGCCTGGATGACAGATTTGAGAACTGATCTCAAGAAAGGATGGAAGGAAGAAAGGGAGGGAGGAAGGGAGGAAGGAAGGAAGGCCGGCCAACCTAGTAGCAATGGACAACCCTAGTGCCCGGTTTGTGCATCTCTAAACACTATTTCCTTCTGAAAAGAATTTAGGGTCATTGAAGAAATGACTGATTCAGGCCTGAGTCATGAAATATACAAGAGAGGCATGGTCCATCTTATCATATATGATAATAAAAAAGCAAAAAAAAAAAAAAAACACACAAAACCTCAGAATAAAACATGAAGAGGCTTCCACTGGTATAAGTTGGGACAATAAAGGCATTAATAAGAACTAAAGTGAATTAAAACATACAAAATTATTTAATTCCATAAATTCTCTTGGTAGAATAAGAACTAAAGTGAATTAAAACAAACAAAATTATTTAATTCCATAAATTCTCTTGGTAGAAGTATTCCAGGTAATAAATTAAGAATTTGAACATCTGAACTACTAATGAGCAAATGGATCTAGACATTTTTATTTTATTTTATTTTATTTATTTATTTTGAGACAGAGTCTCACTCTGTCACCAGGTGCCAGGCTGGAGTGCAGTGGTGCAATCTTGGCTCACTGCAACCTCCACTTCCCGGGTTCAAGCAGTTCTCCTGCCTCAGCCTCCCGAGTAGCTGGGACTACAGGCGCACACCACCACACCCGACTTATTTTTTTTTTTTTGTATTTTTAGTAGAGATGCGGTTTCACCATGTTGACCAGGATGGTCTCTATCTCTTGACCTCGTGATCCACCCGCCTCGGCTTCCCAATGTGCTGGGATTACAGGTGTGACCCACTTCGCCCGGCCGGATCTAGACATTAAGCATGAACTGCATCACAAAAAAGAAAGTCAGAAATGATATGCCTCCTCAAAGGAAGAATAAACACAGCTATGACATAATCTCATCAATAAGAGACAAGAACGAAAACGCAAAACAGAATCTTGATACAGAGTTTAGATCCAACTTCCAACTTACAGAAACTACAGAGTAGGTTAGAAAAACATGATAAACTATGTCATACATTTGGAGATAACTGAAAATTTGAACCCTGACTCAAAATTCTGTGATACTAACCGTTTATTAGTTTTCAGGTGTGATACTGGTATTGTAATTATGGCGAGAGTAACAGGGAGCTCATCTTTTAGAGACCCACACAACAGGCATGCTTTTAGTTAATTCTCACAACCACCTCACAATGAAATGATAATATCTGGGATTTGATTGAGAGCAATATGAGAAGTGGGGAAAGGCTGGGGATGTGGATAGGGCAGGATTAGTCATGACTGCTTCACGGTGTTGATGCTGGATGATGGGACAGGAAGTTTCGTTGTTTCCTTATTTTTGGGTACATTTTAAAGTCTCTATAATTAAAAGTTTTGTTTTATGTTTTTGTATTTTTTGTTTTGTTTTGTTTTTGTCAGCAGCATTTAGAAGTGCTGAACAACTACTTCACTAAAATCTTTGGAGATTTTTAAGAGAGAGTTTCGTTTAAAGAAACCAGAGAATTACTTCGACACCAAAGAAAGCTTTTAGGCCGGGCGCGGTGGCTCACGCCTACAACCCCAGCATTTTGGGAGGCCGAGGTGGGTGGATCATGAGGTCAAGAGATTGAGACCATCCTTGTCAACATGGTGAAACCTCGTCTCTACTAAAAATACAAAAATTAGCTGGGCCTGGTGGAGCACGCCTGTTAGTCCCAGCTACTTGGAAGGCTGAGGCAGGAGAATTGCTTGAACACAGGAGGCGGAGGTTGCGGTGAGCTGAGATCGCGCCACTGCACTCCAGCCTGGGTAACAAGAGCGAAACTCCGTCTCAAAAAATACAGAAAAGAAAAGAAAGCTTTTCTTAATCCAAGCAGTCAGCAGGAGATCCGCCACAGTCTAGGCCAATTAGTTATCTCTTCACCAGGATCATATTTAGAAAATGACAAGTTATGTGAAGCTTGTCATTTTCTAAATATAAATATTACTTTGTTTAAATGTCAAGTTTTTTTTTTTTAAAGCTGCCGATGTATAAGAGCTTTATTGAATATGAAAATGAAGAACTCTCTCCCAGTATTTGTCAAATGTAAAATTTTAAATATCTAAGTAAAACTTCTAAGAGAGATGTATGTGTAATAAATTAGCATGGAAATTCAGAGAAGGGAAAATCAGCAGGTTTTAGGATGCCTGAGTTTTCTACATTGCGACTAAATCCTTTTGGCTTTAAAACTATTTTTCATCAGGATAAGAATAGTTTGTTTTTATTAAGTGAAATAACATTGACAGGAAACATTTTAAGATGTAGAAACATACGGTCGGATAAAATCACTGATGATATATTCTCAAATACGACACCTGTTACTGAAAGACTGAGTGTCCAAAAAGTTAACTAGCATTCCATTGACTAATTTTTTTTAACACAAGCATGAACAGTTAACACTATATATTTTTAAAAATCACCGTGTCTATCATTACATCTTAGTAGTTCTGAAATCCCTGGGCTTTTTTGTCAGAACACATTAACTTTAAAAAGTGGGGAAAACCTAGTGATATTAGAAACAGAGATTTAAGATAAGAACATGGATTTCTTTAGTTTTAGAAACAGGATTTTTTTCTTGTGATTTTAGAGAGCTCAAAATGCAATTTGGATTGAAGATAACTAATTCTTGCAGGGTCAGAGAGAAATCCAGAGTTTCCAGATAGCCTTCAGTTTGTTCAGTCAATAAGTTCAGGCTGGTCCCATTGTGACAACCATTTAATTTGTTTCTTACACAACCCTTTGTTATAATAGGCCCATTGTTAATTATTCTTAGGAGAAATATGAACAGTTGGGTCCCTTCCTGCTCTCTAAGAACTAGCATGACCAAAATATTATCATATATGATTGGTAGATCCAAACTCTAAAAGAGAAGTGTTAGAAGTATTCTCAGACAATACTATATATAAAAACCAACTACTCTGTGTTCTACCAGTCTTGAAAACATATTATCTAGCAGAAATGCAGATTAATTCTTATGTCCTTGCCCAAAAAATGGCAAGCTAATGTCTTGAATAGCAGGTTCAGTGGCAGGACAAATGGTGCATAAGGAAGGGAAAACACTGAAATAAGTATTTAAGTATTAAGTTCTATTTTAAATTCTGTTTTGTAGAACTTTAACTTCTGTGAAACGTAGAACAAATAACTGACAGAGTATCTGCTCAATAAATACTAGCTATTTTTCTAATTGATTTATCACAGATAGACTGCAAACATTCCCCCTTTCACCTTTGGATAGTTTAAAAAGTAAGCCTCTCCTTCAAGGGAAACAGAACCTCTTTTTCTGATGATTTTCAGCCCTGGTTTAATGAGTAATCTAGATCAATTGTTAAGAAAGAGGAGAAGAGCATTCCCAAGAAGGAAAGTTAAAGGAAAGGAATACCTCTGGAGAAAACAAGTTGAGGGGAAAATATAATTTGTCTACATTTTCCAAAGGAGCAGAGATGAGTACAGAAGATGGTGGGAGGTTAGCAGTGAGCCAGCGTAGCTATTAGACTGATGCAAAAATTATTGTGGTTTTGCCATTACTTTCAATGGCAACAACCACAATGACTTTTGCACCAGCCTAATGGAAGATCACTTGCAGGTTGCCTAAGAAAGAATGCCCATTGCCTCCAAAACAGCAGATGATCGAGCATGGCAACAGACTGCCAAGATGGAGATTGTTTAGGGGTCCAAAACCCACAAGGGATCCATGTGGGCCAGAGAGTCTTCAGCACAGACTACAGCAGAAATATTCTCTCTCCTGGAGAAGACATCATTTGTTTATCATCATCCACTACCTTAAATGTAGACTAAAAAATTTGTTACCTTGCAGTTTGTTCCGTTCTTATCCGATTATTGATGTAAACAACCCACTAGTCCCCTCACTTACCCAGAGGATTTGCAAACTCAAGGAACAGGGACTTAGGACAATTAATGGGGTGGTGGTGGTAGTAATGTTCCCCACTCATGATCTCTTGAGAGCAGCACTCAATCTATTGGAAACTCCTGAGCACAACTCATTGTTTAATGTTTTTCTCTCCCCAGTCACTTCTGGATGCTAACCCAGGATAATAACCCAGGATGATTTTTTTAAATCTTGGCAGTCATTTATGATTGTTTAATTCACTGATTTAGCAGTATTATAGAGGGCTTTTTCTGATTATCTGATTCTTTTATCTTATTATATTTGTTTCTTTATCCATATCCCTCATCTACACTTTGAACACAAATGGCAGGCATTTGCCAAATGTGACAGTATATTCAGGATTACAAAACTACAAATTCAGCAAACAAAAAAGGTGAACATGTGAAAAAACCAAAAACTTGAATATTTATAGAGAAGAAATATTGTATTCCAAAGTCATGTCTTTTATTCTGACCAAACATAAAAAGAGACATATACATCTATTGCTTATTTGCTAAGAACAATGTCAGAGAACTTTGCAAGTTTAAAAGCTACACAGGGAATTTGAACCACTAATTTGAGAGTATTCTAAAGCCTCACTTCCTAAACCTGAAGGACACAGTAACTTAAAAAAATTCAAATCTTAGCCTTAAATTTCCAGAGAAACCTTAAAAATGTAGTTAGATGGTTTCTTCTGGAAGCATTTTCTCCCTTTTGAACAAGAAAAGGTAATTCACAGCTGCAATAGGACAAATGAGAAAGATAACCAGAATGCTACTGTTGGTCAATCTTTTATACATATTTTCTGATTTACTTTCATTTGCTTTTCCTACTATAGACAGTTAATATTCTTTCACCTACAAAATCCACCACCTCAGAAAAGAAAGGAGAAAATAGGAATTGAAAAAACAATTTTTAAAAAAATCAGGTATTGACAGAACTATAAATCAGCTTTCCTCTGGTAGCTTCAGATTCTTGACATCATAGAATATAATGTAGTTGTTATCAGGGACTACTGTGGTTTAATAATTTATGTTCTAGATACTCTTGAATACATGTAATGCTATTCTAAGCAGGGTGGCCAACTGCACTGAAATAAGATTTCATTTGGCCGGGCGCGGTGACTCACGCGTATAATCCCAGCACTTTGGGAGGCCGAGGTGGGTGGATCACGAGGTCAAGAGATCGAGACTATCCTGTTCAACATGGTGAAACCCTGTCTCTACTAAAAATACAAAAATTAGCTGGGCATGGTGGCACGCGCCTGTAGTCCCAGCTACTTGGGAGGCTGAGGCAGGAGAATTGCTTGAACCCGGGAGGCGGAAGTTGTGGTAAGCCGAGATCGCGCCGTTGCACTCTAGCCTGGGTAACAAGAGCGAAACCGTCTCAAGAAAAAAATAATAATAAAAAAAGACTTCATTTCCCCCCATCTACCACGTACAGTTGGAAGATACATTGCAGGTCTCTAAAAGTGTTGTGGTAGAAGTGATAATGATGATGTTGAGGACAATGACAATAAAGACTGAAGCAGCTTAGCTTTATTGAACAACTACTATTTCAGAGATTTTGCTTTTGGTGCATTGCCTCTTTTAATCTTTGTAATCATGCCTTAAGAAAGGCACTAGGGTATTTATTTTGTAGATCCAAGAGACTAAGTCAGAAGTCACTGACCGACAGTCATGCAGCTAACAAGAGGCCAGAAACCAAGGAAAGCAATACCTTGAATAGAAGCATGATTAATTTAGATGCCTCCAAAGACTCAGAAGCTTTATCAAATCAGGCAAATGTTTCATTAAGTTGATGCAAAACTAATTGTGGTTTTTGCATTAAAAGTCATGGCAAAAACTGCAATTACTTTTGCACCAACTTAATATTATGTAAATATCATTTAATAATTAATTCTTAATAAAATAATTTACATACAAATATGTATATTAACTTTGATTTGGAATTCTGTGGCATAAAATGTTTATTTCTCCTAAGAAACTTATTTATTCTTTTTACTGGAAAATGAAAGATAAGGAGTAATATTTTAGGTTTTAAAATTTGGCTTCCAGAAAGCTCAGAGTTAATTTAGCTTTTAAATAGTGCCTTCTATCTCACTCCAGTCTTTTTTTTTTTTCTCATGTCTTGTTTAATACATGACTTGGAAATAGCCTCAATCCTCACCTCTTCTATTCTAAAATACATAAAAATTATTTTAAAACTGGTGAAAAAAATCCAAAGCAATTCCTTAAAAAACATTACAGTGCTTAGGGTCAATCCACAGTCTTCCTTCTCAATTCTGAAGTGTATGAAGATAGTAGCTGTTCTTATGTAGAACTTACAATCTTCTTTGAAGAGGCATGTCCTTGCCTGTCGCTATGGGCCATTTAAGGTATTTCATTTTCATTCATTAAGAATATACATATCCTTTTTATTCTTAACCTCAATTAGTTGACTTTCTTCTTTCCAATCTTAGTCAATTGCGAAATAATGGTTTCAATGTGTCATTATTTTAAATTAACTAGCTGAATCAAAAAATGATTACTTCCTGCTTCCTTCTTCTCCATGATTCTACTGAAGAGACAGGCTCTCCTGCACATACTATCCCCATTGTAACTCTTCTGCTTTATATATATATATATATATTCCATATTATATATATATATATATTCCATATTATAACGAAGAATGTCTTGGTTATCTATATGCCTTTTGAAGATAGCAGGCAAAGTACATGAACATCAGAGACAGCTTGAGACAAAGAATCAATGTTTTATTTCTTTTTGTGGTTTCTAGACTGGAGCACTTGGCACAGTGATGATTTGATGAATGAATAATAAAATTCAACTGCATATTGAATATTTATAATATATCTTTCCTTGTGGTTGCTTAGAGCAGCTAAGTCACCTTTCTGCTCATCTGCTCACCACCAAGCTACACACACCACATGCTCACTCATTTTGGAGACTCAGCGCTGTGGGAATTGCTTGGAGTGAGTCTTTATGCCTGTGATCTCAAAATAAGACTTCCATTGCTATTTTAAGAAGACATTCCAAAATGGAGTATACTTATCTAAAATAATAAAACTGCTAGTCAATTTTTCAAAAACTTCACACAAAAGATCCAGCAAGACCATATGATTTCTCCTGTAAAATTTTCACTTTTGTAAAAAGCTTATTAGTACTAGCCAACAGAATTTTCAATCATAACTCTAAATTATTATGATCATTTAATTGGTGAAAGACCCACAATGCTTATTTGTAACTAGGCAAATCTGGGACCTCTCATCTTGTTTCCTTTCTCACTCAGCTGCACTTTGCTGCTTTCATTATTTCATATTTGCAAGGGCCCAGGCTGACAATCTATTTTTCGTCAACTTGTATTGTAAGTTCAGGGATACACATGCAGGATGTGCCTGTTTGTTACATAGGTAAACGTGTACCATGGTGGTTTGCTGCAGAGATCATCCCATCACCTAGGTATTAAGCCCAGCATCCATTAGCTATTATTCCTGATGCTCTCACTCCTTCCACCCCCTGCCCAAAAGGCCCCAGTGTGTGTTGT
Organism: Cacajao melanocephalus; assembly: GCA_963573385.1. Classification (NCBI taxonomy): domain Eukaryota; kingdom Metazoa; phylum Chordata; class Mammalia; order Primates; family Pitheciidae; genus Cacajao; species Cacajao melanocephalus. Next base: position 28,019 of record CAUYLG010034555.1, on the reverse strand, counting down.
TTCCCCCTGTGTCCATATGTTCTCAACATTCAGCTCCCACTTATAAGTGAGCACATGCAGTAGTATTTGGTCTTCTGTTCCTGCATTAGTTTGCTGAGGATAATGGCTTCCAACTCCATCCACATCCCTGCAGAGGGCATAATCTGGTTCCTTTTTGTGGCTGCATAGTATCCCATGGTGTATATATACCACATTTTCTTTATCTATTCTATCATTGATCAGTATTTAGGTTGATTCCACATCTTTGTTATTGTGAATAATGCTGCAATGAAAATATGCATATGTGTATTTTTATAATAGAATGATTTATGTTCCTTTGGGTATATACCCAGTAATGGGATTGCTAGGTCAAATGGTATTTCTGCCTCTAGGTCTTTGAGGAATTGCCACATTGTCTCCTACAATGGTTGAACTAATTTATGCTCCCACCAGCAGTGTAGAGGCATTCCTTTTTCTCCACAACCTCTCCAGCATCTGTTGTTTTTTTGACTTAATAATAGCCATTCTGAATGGCATGAGATGGTGTCTTATTATGGTTTTGATTTGCAGCTCTCTAATGATCAGTGATGTTGAGCTTTACTTCATATGTTTCTTGGCTGCATGTATGTCTTCTTTTGAGAAGTGTTTGTTTATGTTCTTTACCTACTTTTATGCTTTTGTTTTTAATGACAATCACTTCTACGGAGGAAATTTTCAGAAGGAAAATCTAAAAAATGAACCACAATATTGAATCATCACAAGATGTCCAGTCACTAAAGCAGGCACTGTCTATAGCCAATCCAATTTGTTGCTAAGCTAAGATTTAGTAATGGGTGCCTTATTCTCTCTATCCAATAATTTCCTTGTGAAGAATAAAACTCAAGGAAAATAAACCATCAAGTAACTCACACTGTTCTCCTCATTTGCTACCTATCACATCAAATAATTTGATATGGGTGAAAATACCTCAGAATAAAAGAAGAGGAAATTGATTAGTTAAAAGTAACAAACTAAAGCCACAAGCTGAATGAGCTAGGAATGAGCCAAATAGATCTTTACATTCTGGCTGGGTAGATTGTCAAATGAAAAGCCCCTTCTATTTACCTGGGTACAGCCTTCTCAGATCTTATCCTAGTGCCCAAAGCTCATCATCCCATGTGAAATATCCAAATCACTTCAAGATCTTGGGGTGGCCTAGAACCACTAGTTAATTAAGTAATTATTAAGCACTGTTTTATATCAGGAACAATATTTGACGCTGTTCTCACAGACATAGCTGTGTTCTCATGGAGATGTTTAACACCAGTCAGTTTACTCTTGCACTCTCAATTCCAATTAGTTTGTACTGTAACCAAATAAAACATGAACAGAATAGCCAATTATATGATGAATAGGGTCCAGATTTTTTTTTTTTATCTAACCCTGTTAATTTACAGAATTGATTATGGAGAGTCAATGGTTTTGCTTTTGAAGATAGCTGACTAATGAAGAAGCTAAAGGCAAAGCCAAGGTTTCCAAAGTCCCAGGGCAGTGTTGTTTCCCTCTTCTAAAATCAATTGTCAAATATATTTATAAATCAAGAAGTGTGAGACATAAAAAGCGGATATGCAAACATGCATTTAAACTCCACTTTCTTCTATAAAAACTTAAAGCAACTTATGCTTTAAAGAAATAAAATAAAAATAAGACCAAACCACCTAACAGAAGTTTCTCATTCATTTATGACTTCATAAACTTCTTCATAAATGTTAAGTGCTACCATAGATTTTCTGATTTGTTTACTTCAACCAAGGTACCCCTTTGCTTTATGATGAATTTGTTTCAGTAGCCTTACAGGAATTCATTTTTTGCACTGCTCTATTAACTATGCAAAATATTAGAAGCTGAAGATTTATCATTTTTATTTACTTTATTATGATATTGGACCATTTCTTTAATGTTGCTTAGCTAAACTGTTTTCTTGTCTCTAAAGCATTAAATGAGCAATTGGCAAATGATAAACCAAGTGATTAATTTAGACCCACGATTACTGTTGAGTTGATGAACAGGAGTCACATGGATTCTACATTAAGTTTCTTGGAAGACAGAAATCATGTGTTAAAGCAGTTCACATTAATTCACACATTTTTTATGCTAATGGTGCCAAAATGGCCATCTGTCTAGGACATTTTTTTTTTAAACTATAATTTGGCACAATGGTTGATTTTTCCTGACCAACACCCAAGTATGGTCAAAAGGTGCCTTTTATGACACATGACCCACAAGCGAGTTTTGGCCACTGGCATTTTAGGAAGAAAAAAATTTTACTTGATCTTGTACTTTCTCTTTAATCTGAAACAATTTTCTCATGATTGGTAGAATATTTTTGCTCTTATTTTGAATATACATTTTAATATAAAAAAAGGACACTTTTACTGGCCTATATTTACATATCGCATTTACATATTTACATTTTTATTCCACTTTCATACTGTGCCAACTTTGTATATCTAACCTTTTTTTTTTTTTTTTTTTTGCTAAATTAAGGTCATTGCATTTTTGTTTCAGACTATTTCAACCTAATTCCATCTAATTTTTGTTTTCATGGCTTCTATTAGTTAATTCTAATAGAGGTATAATATTCTCTGCACAGAACCCAAATGCAGGACAGGCTGTTACGTTATGCACACTAGTCAAACTACCAGGCATTTTTTTTAACTTTTATTTCAGTTTCAGGGGTATGTGCACAGGTTATTTTTATAGATAAATGACATGACATGGGCATTTTCTGTGCATATTATTTTGTCAGCCAGATAATAAGCATAGTACATAACAGGTCATTTTCAATCCTTGCCCTCCTCCCACTCTCCTCCCTCAAGTATGCCCTGGTGTATATTGTTCTTTGTGTCCATGTGTACTCAATGTTTAGCTTCCACTTACAAGTGAGAACATGCAGTGTTTCATTTTCTGTTCCTGCATTAGTTTAGTTTGCTTAGAATAATGGCCTCCAGCTTCATCTATGTTGCTGCAAAGGACAGTATCTCATTCTTTTTTATGGCTGTGTAGTAGTCCATGAAATTACTAGGTATTCTGACAGCCTCCTGAACATTGCTTTCTAGCTTCATCTGGTAATCACAAGGATGTAATTTATCATGACTAGTGTAAAGTTGATTCTTAAGAATTGTCAATACCTGCAGTTATGAAATAGCTTTTTTAGCCAGTATCTAGGTAGAGTTCTTATTTTTATCCAGTTCCTTAGAGAAAGTGTCCAATTACTTTAAGGGAACTGAAACCAAGATTTGGAATAAGAACATACAGATCAGATAAGCTCAGATCAGATGATATGTCTTCCCTGGTCTAAACTTGAATGGCTCCTTTAACTATATAATCAAGTTTTAGAGGTATAGATTGATATTTGAGGTCCCTTTGGCCTGGTCCCAATTATATGTCCTCATGTATCCTACTTGCCAATTATACCCAATCATTCACCATTTTAAGACTTAGAAAAACCCACAATGTAACAGTAGAGATGCTTATATTTTTTCCTCCCTTGGCAAATCGTCTGTTTTTTTCTATAAAAATCCTACTAATACTTCATAGTCTCATTTTTTGTCACTTCCTTTGTGAAGCTTTGCTAGTACCTAGGGTAGGTTTAACAGTCACAGAGCTTTGTGCAAATCTCTATTGAAGCACATATTTCATTCTGCCTTAGTTATCATCCTGTCTGCCCTCTCCAAGCTAAGTGATATGTCATCAATCAAGAGACTTTTGCGTTCTCTGAAATTTTATAAATTGATGACCAAAACATTTCTTATTAAATCACAACATGAAGATTCTACTCCCTTAAAAGAGGGGGTTCCAGAGCCCTTCTAAATTGTTACCCTCATTAGCAAAGAAAATGTTTCATTGTTCTTGTCAGAAAATCTACAGCAGAGGGGTCATCAATTGACAACCAATAGGCCAAACAGCTTACGGATTGATTTTGTGTGGTCTACATGCTGCCCAAAAAAATTGAGCCAACATTTATAATCCAGGACATTTCATGTTAAAAATCTGGATTAGGCTTCTTTGGGGAAAAAATAAAATATAAAATTGCTGGGCCTGACTCCCCAGATGACAACCACCTGCTGGAGCTGAGGATAATGAATGGTAAAGTAGGGCACACATTCTTCACTTTGCCACAGACCACACCAATCTCTTCCATCCCCATAACGAAGAGGCCCATTGTCATTCATTATCATGTTTATACCTTCACTTTTTTATAGTACAGAAATATTTTTCTGTGTCCAGGGATGCTACATATAAGAAAACACAAGCTTCACCAGATATACCATGTTTTCTTTTTGTTCTTGAGTCATTTTTAAAGTGACTTGATTTATATGTGCTTTTGAGTTTGCAATGCCTGATTTATATTTTCCCTTGCTTCTGGATGTTCAGCTAAACTGTTAGAAGGGGTGAAAATGCGTTAAGAATAAGTCTACTATCGTCATCAGGTTAACAATATTACTAATCTATTTTTTTAGCACAGAAAATAGGAAGTTAATAAAACAAACCTGGAAGAATTCTAAGGGAATTATTATTTTTAAAAACATGTGAATGGCTTCCTCTAGATATTTATTCAGGCCACTGAGAATTAATTCAACTCTTGTATCTCTGACTGACAACAATTGGAATCACAGTACCGTTGCTCAAATTTAAAGGTGTTCTGCTAGTCAGAATCACTTGCTGATTAGCTTTAAGCAGAGTGGTCCAAACCTAGTGATAAAAAACTAAATGTAAAGACTACATGAGCTTATAAACAAGATACATTACATTGGACATAATCTCTAAAAACAGGAAGTTTATAGAGGCTGGTAACAGTTGGAAAATACTAAGGGATCCAACCATTACTCCTACAATGGAACCCAGAAAACTACGGTTTAAAAAGGGAAACATTTACTCCTCTGTCATTATGGACTCACCGTATTCCAAATTAATTTCACCAGCAAGGAGAGACGTGGGTCAGTAAGCACAGTTTTACCACAGCCTAATCAGAGTTCTTTACATAAAACGAGAGGCCTCAACTCAACCATCAAATAGAACACATTTTTAGCTACAAGCATAACTTTGCGCTCAATTTTACACTCAATCTAAAACATTTTATTCACAAAGTAATTAGGAAACACCTAACAGTGAAAGAAAATATCAACTCACCAGCCGGGGACTACAGATAGGTCCGATTAACCTCACTGCCCCAAATAAGCAACAATTCGAATGGATGATAACAGAACAGAGGGGAAAAGCAAAGTTTGCTTTCTGAGCTTCCCGAGCTGCCCACTCCTAAAGCCATCTGTACTTGATTGAGATGGGTGTGCATGTGCACGAGCTCACAAAGTCATTGGAAAAAATTCGGCCTATTTTTCAAAGTCCTATTTACATAATTCCAAAGACCAAGCAGTTTCTGAGTTTCCAGAAGACAGAATATTTGAATGACAGCATTTTTTCCCATTGCATCCCCAAAACAATCTATACAGTATGTTCTTTAAAATCATGTTGGTCACTGTTTACAACAAACTCTTTCTTTATTGTTTTCTAATCTGCTGGGTTTTATTTAGATCAGGGGTGTCCAATCTCTGGCTTCCCTGGGCTACATTAGAAGAATTGTCTTGGGCCACACATAAAATACATTAACACTAACGATAGCTGATGAGCTTAAAAGAAATTACCAAGAGTACTACTTAAATGATGAGTTCATCACACAGGTGATTCACATTCTCTAAACCTGCTTTGTATAATATGTGGTTCCCGGCTATCCAACGAAGCCATGAAACCTTCAAAACTGCTTTGCCACATGGAGATCAAACATGCTGCATTAAAAGACAAGCCTTTGGAGTTTTTCAGTATGAAAACACGTGAACACAAAGAACAGAAGAAATTATTGATGACCACCACTTCATCAAATGTGTCTGCACTGAGAGCATTATTCTTAGTGGCTAACCACTAAGCCACTAAGTGCTGAAGCTAAGAAGCTTTGCCTTTACTATTGGTGAAGAGGTGATCCTACCTGCTGCTAAGGACATTTGTCATGAACTTTTAGGAGAGGCTGCAGTTCAAAAGATAGCACATGTTCCTCTTTCAGCTAGCAACATAACTAGATGATCTGATGAATAGCAGAGGATACTGAAGCATAATTGGTAGAGAGGATTAATGAGTCACCATGGTCTGCAATCCAGGTTGATGAGTCTACCAATATTTACAGCAAGGCAATAATGCTTGTTTTTGTGAGATATATTTTTCGGGAGGATGTGCATGAGGGTATGTTATGTGCACTTTTGTTGCCAACCAACACCACAGCTGCAGAACTATTCGAGTCTTTGAATGATTACGTATCAGGAAATCTGAACTGGTCATTTTGTGTCAGTATATTCATAAATGGAGCAGCTGCCGTAACTGGATGGCTTTCTGGTTTCACTACCCAGGTCAAAGAGGTTGCTTCTAAATCTGAGTCAATGCACTGTGTCATCCATAATGAAATGCTGGCTAGCTGAAAAATGTCACCTGTACTTAACAATATTTTGAAAACATGATTCAAATTAACTATATTAAAGTACATGTCCTTAACTCACGTCCGTTCGTGCAGCTCTGAGAGGAGATGGACACACAGCACACATGTCTTCTTCTACACTGAAATGAGATGGCTTTCTAAAGGTGGATCAGTGGTCAGAGTTTTTGAGCTATGAGAGCTGCTCCAGAGATTACTTTTAGAAAAACAGTCATCACTGGCAGCACACTTCAGTAACACAGAATGAGTCGCAAAACTTGCTTACTTGTGTGGCATTTTCAACCTGTTCAACTAACTCAATCTGTCACTTCAGGGGAGAATGACAACTGTGTTCAAGCCGGCAGATACAGTAGCTGTATTTAAAGCCAAACTGGAATCAGGGGGTGATGAGTGAACACTGGGATTTCTGACATGTTTCAAACATTAGCAGAGATTTTGAAAGAGATGGAGCCAGGGCCTTCTTTCTCCCAGCTGGTGCATGATCATCTATATTAGCTTTCAAACCTAATTTGAACTAGTTTGAGCACTGCTTCCCAACCATAAAAGACCCTGAACTGGGAAGGAATGTATCTGTGACTCATTTGTTAATAAGCCAGGTGAATCGACTTTGTCCGTGCTAGAAGAGGATCAAGTGCTTGAAATCGCAAATGATGATGGCCTTAAAAGTATGCTCGAGACAACTTCGAATCTCCATATGTTCTGGATTAAAATCAAGATGGAATTTCCTGAGTTTGCTACAAAAGCACTGAAAAGCCTGCTTCCATTTCCAACATCCTAACTTTGTGAAGCAGGGTTTTCTGCAGTGACAGCTATCCAAACGAGATTACGGAGTAGAACGGACATAAAGCAACACACTTTGGGTGTCACTGTCTCCCATCACCCACAGATGGGACCATCTAGTTGCCGGAAAACAAGCTCAGAGCTCTCACTGATCCTACATTATGGTGAGTTGTATAATTATTTTATTATTATTATTATTATATGATAATATATAAATGGAGTTCACAGTAAATATAATGCGCTTGAATCATCCTGAAAGCATCCCCCTACCTCAGTCCTTGGAAAAGCTATCTTCCATGAAACTAGTTTCTGGCACCAAAGAGGTTAGGGAACACTGCTCTAGAGGAATTACTTTCAAACTCTGACCGCGAACCACAGAAGGAAATAGATTATACATAATGATTTCATATACACATACCTGAAACAAAATTTAATGTGAAACAGTACTTACTCTTACCTATTCCTCTACACCCCATATTTTCAATTATGTTTCTTTCTATTTTATAAAAACAAAGTACTAGTTGTTACCCATTAAACTGATTCTGTGGCTCACTAACATAACTTGCAGTTTTGAACAACTTGAAAGCTTTTTGATTTCAGAGGCATTATACCAGCATAGTCTATTTAACTTATTAACTAAATGGAGAAAAGAAATAGGAAAATTTTAAAGGTGGTGAATAAAAACTTAAATGGGAAAAATGTATACCAGAGCTACTATTACCCCAATGTTGAGAGAAAACACGTGTACTAATTAACCACTGAAAACAAGACCAGGCTGGGCACGGAGGCCTGTAATCTCAGCAGTTTGGGAGGGCGAGGTGGGTGGATTGCTTGAGCCCAGGAGTTCAAGATTGGCCTGGGCAACATAGTGAGACCTCATCTCTACAAAAAATACAAAAATTATCTGGGTGTGGTGACACACACCTGTGGCTCCAGCTACTCAGGAAGCAGAGGACAGATTCAGCCTGGGAGGTCGAGGCTGCAGTGAGCCAAGATTGTGCCACTGCACTTCAGTCTTGACAGAAGTGCAGAGGTAAGACCCTGCTTCCAAAAAGTAGAAGAAAAAGGAAGATTGTGACCCATTCTATAATTTCAGAAGTTTTTCTAGGTGTTTGGTACTCTGCTAAGCACTTTCAAGTCTTCCAAGTCTCAGAAAAACAGAGTTAGATATACCATTATTATCCCCATTTTGCAGATTCGGAACAAATTTGCAAGTCTGACTTCAACAGCCTGACCTATCAACCACTACAGTGTTCTGCTTTCCAACTGAAATTGCTATATCCTAATGTTTCCAGCAAATTAAAAAAAATGAGCAAATACCCCTCATAATTAGTAAATACTTCAAAACAGTAACAAGAAGCATCCATCTATCTGAGCCCAAGCTGTCAGGCTTTGGAATTTCATGAAGAGATTGAAAATTAATCAGGAGGGGTTTGCTTAGTCTTTAAGTTATATGAAACTCTTACTTTCACCACTAAAGAAACCTGAAGCATGTATTACATGTCTGCACTCTGTTAAGCAACCTGCATTCACTGTCTCCACTTTATTGATAAGGAAGAAACAGTTTACACAACCTGCCCAAGCTTTCACCAATATCATTTTTCCCCCATGTATGCCAATCCTAGTAAACTGAACTATCTTGAGTTTCCAAAACCCACCACGTTATTTTGTGTATCCACAACTTGGCACAACTATCTGTTTCTTTCCTTCTCTCCCTTCTCCAATGATCTATTTCTTTAAGGCTTATTGAAAGACTATGTAGAAAGTCACTGTGACTCATTTTCTAATGTGTTAAGTGGCCTACCTTGTTTCCTTTTCTCCATGATAGAACTTATACTTAAGACTTCTTGAAAGACTATGTAGAAAGTCACCGTGACTCATTTTCCAATGTGTTAAGTGGCCTACCTTGCTTTCTTTTCTCCATAGCAGAACTTATATTTTCATTATTAGTTGGTTTGTTAGAGAATTTCCTGCGGCAGAGTTTATGCCTTTCATTTCTATACTTTCAGTACCTGGCACTATGGTAGGTTTTCATAAACATTGGCTGGTTGAATGAATAAATGAACCAATGAATAATGAACAAAAAAAGCCCTGAAAACTAAAACGTTAACATGTAGCCTTATGGGATTAAAATACAAGTTCAAACTCCTGCATAGGTACTGATTAAAAAGGGAAAACTGATGGAGACCCTCCCTGCAATACAATTTTCCAAGAGTGATCCCAACACTAACCAATCAATCCCCAAGATGATGCCAATACCAGGTTCAGCTGAGTTGGCAGTAAATCTTACAGAATGAAGAAATTGCAGAAAAATAAAAGAATACTAAAACTGACCCAAAAGATGATGGATTGTTGCTATATAAAAGATCAAAAGCAGAAGAAATGTAAAAGTCTAAAAATCAATGCTGTTCATTATGACTTGTAGATTTTTGTAAGTCGTTTGGATAAAAGTTAAAAAGAAACAGAAGTGTAAGGAGAAAAATCCCCCCTGGGATTTCAAAAAATAACTTTCAACTGTTACTTTAAAAAAATGAAATAGAAATGTTTCCCTAACAACATGTAAGTAGGATTTTAAAGACAATATGTACTTATTCTTGAACACAACACCTAGAAATACACCCTATGACACAGAGCACCTAATCACTAAAATGAAACCTATGTTTTCTAAAACAAAATTATACATTTCATATTTAATGCTCAATGTGAAGTGATTTTTAATTGTAAAAGCTCATTGAAAAATAAGTGACTATCAGTCATCCAGTTTTCACAGGGATTTCTGTTGCTTTGTGACATGCATGACAAGTGGTTACCCAGTCATTCCCACAATCGTAAACATTTCTACCAGTAAAATGTTGTTTCTTTCCTTTGTGACAACTTTGATCCACATAGATGCCTGTAAATATTAAGGCAAGAAATAGTATTTGACTTCAGCAATATTGTGCAGCAAGTAAAGTAAAATTACTATTACATTTTCAGTATTAGTGTTAAGCAGGTTCTCAAACAATTTTCAAAGAAAATAGGTTGCAAGGTAGAGTGAATGACAAGTTCCGTAAGAATATATGTGGGAAGAAGTGCATCTTAAACAGTTGTTGGTCTGGGAGGAAAGCTATAACCCAGCCATAATTTGCATTTTCATTGACTGTGACTCTCTGTTCTGTTTTGAATCTCCTGGAGGTTTGTTTAATAATAGTAACTAGAGAAATACAAAGAAAAGTTAATCCACATATTGTTTTTTTTAATCTTAACAGTTTTATTGAAACATAATTTAAATATAATAAAACTCACCCATTTTAAATGAACTATTCAGTGATAATTTTTAGTAAAACTACAGTCATGCTACCATTACAAAATCCAGTTTTGGAACATCTCCATCAGCTCACATCTCTCTCCTGCCCTTTTCGGTTAATCCTCATTTCAGCTCCCAGTAAACCACGGATTTATTTCTGTCTGTATGGATTTATCTTTTTCTTTTTTCTTTTTATTTTTTTTTGGTGGAGTCTCGCTATGTCACCCAGGCTGGAGTGCAATGGCACAGTCTCAGATTACTGTAACCTCTGCCTCCTGGGTTCAAGTGATTCTCCTGTCTCAGCCTCCCAAGTTGCTGGGATTACAGGTCCCCACCACCACACCCGGCTAATTTTTGTATTTTTAGTAACGATGGGGTTTCACCATGTTAGCCAGTCTGGTCTCGAACTCTTGATGTCAGGTGATCAGCCCGCCTGGCCTCCCAAAGTGCTGGGATTACAGGTGTGAGCCACCGTGTCAGGTCGGATTTATCTTTTCTAGATTTTTTTTTCTTTTTTTAAATTATGCTTTAAGTTCTGGGATACATGTGCAGAACATGCAGGTTTCTTATATAGGTATACAAGTGTCATGGTGGTTTGCTGCACCCATCAGCCCATCATCTACATTAGATATTTCTCCTAATGCTATCTCTCCCCTACCCACCCACCCCCTGACAGGACCTGGTATGTGATGTTCCCCTCCCTGTGTTCGTGTGTTCTCATTGTTCAACTCCCATTTATGAGTGAAAACATGTGGTGTTAGGTTTTCTGTTCCTGTGTTAGTTTGCTGAGAATGATGGTTTCCAGCTTCATCCATGTCTCTGCAAACGACATGAACTTCTAGATGTTTTATATAAGTGAAATTATATAATCTGTAGTCTTTTCCATCTGGCTACTGCAGAAAGCATAATATTCTTGAGATTTATCTATTTGATGCATATAAATCATTACTTTTTATTGCCAAATAATATTTATTTGTATGCATATACTACATTTTGTTTATCAGTTTATCAACATTTGGATTATTTCCACTTTTTGGCTACTGTGAACAATGCTGTTATGAACATTCTTCTATAAATGTAGACTTAAGTTTTCATTTCCATTAGACAGATACTTAGAATTGTTGGGTGATATGGTAAATTTACATTAAACTTTTTTTTAATATACTTAAAGTTCTGGGGTACATGTGCAGATCATGCAGGATTGTTACATAGGTATACATATGCCATGGTGGTTTGCTGTATCCATCCCCTGCCTCCCCATCCCCCCATCATCTATATTAGGTGTTTCTCCTAATGTTATCCGTCCCCAATCCCCTCACTCCCTGCTATCCCTCTCCTAGCTACCCAAGCCCCGACAGGCCCTGGAGTCTGATGTTCCCCTCCCTGTGTCCGTGTGTTCTCATTGTTCAACACCCACTTATGAGTGAGAACATGCTGTGTTTGGTTTTCTGTTCTTGTGTTAGTTTGCTGAGGATGATGGTTTCCAGCTTCATCCATGTCCCTGCAAAGGACATGAACTCATCCTTTTTTATGGCTGCATACTATTTCATGGTGTATATGTGCCACATTTTCTTTATCCAGTCTATCATTGATGAGCATTTGGGTTGGTTCCAACTCTTTGCTATTGTAAACAGTGCCACAATGAGCATATGTGTGCATGTGTCTTTATAATAGAACCTTTTATAATTCTTTGGGAATATATCCAGTAATGGGATTGCTGGGTCAAATGGTATTTCGATTTCTAGATCCTTGAGAAATTGCCACACTGTTGGTTGAACTAATTTACACTCCCACCAACAGTGTAAAAGCATTCCTATTTCTCCACATCCTCTCTAGCATCTGTTGTCTCCTGAGTATTTAATAATCACCATTCTAACTGGTGTGAGATGGTATCTTAATGTGGTTTTGATTTGCATTTCTCTAATTACCGGGGATGATGAGCATTTTTTCATATGTTTGTTGGCCTCATATATGTCTTCTTTTGAAAAAGTGTCTGTTCATGTCCTTTGCCCACTTTTGAATGGGTTTGTTTTTTTTCTGGTAAATCTATTTTGGTTCTTTTTAGATTCTGGATATTAGCCCTTTGTCGGATGGGTAGATTGCAAAAATGTTTTCCCATCCTGTTGATTGCTGGTTCACTCTAATGATTGTTTCTTTTGCTGTGCAGAAGCTCTTAAGTTTAATTAGATGCCATTTGTTTATTTTGGCTTTTGTTGCCATTGCTTTTGGTGTTTCAGTCATGAAGTCCTTGCCTATGCCTATGTCCTGGTATTGCCTAGGTTTTCTTCTAGGGTTTTTATAGTGTTAGGTCTTATGTTTAAATCTTAAATCCATCAATTGTATAAGGTGTAAGGAAGGGGTCCAGTTTCAGCTTTCTATATGTGGCTAGCCAGTTTTCCCAACACCATTTATATTAAACTTTTATGAAACTGACAAACTTTTTCCAAAGTTGCTATACTGTTATATAATCAGCAACGTATTAATTTTCTTTTTTCCACATTCTCCTCAACACTTATTGTCTCTTTTTAAAAGTTATACCCATGCTAGTCCACATACTCTTAAAGGACGTCTTCCTTAAGTATTTTCTTATACTTTAATCCTGTAGTATCCATTATATCCTATCTAGGGTCCAATTAAACAAATACACTCTTTTCCAAACTAAATAGATTTGGTGAATGGAGTATAATAAGCAAAAGAAGCTTCAAAGCTATAAAATAAGATAATCTTATTCCAAATACATCCTCTATGGATAATCCAAAATATAAAATGCCTTATTCAAATTTTGAGTGCATTATATGAAACAGCACACAGATAAAAGAGAGTTATAATCTAATTTGCTTTTCCTGCATCGTATCTCACATGGAATATACTGTGCAGTTCTACAAATAAGAAAATACATGCATTCCTTATAGAAAATTTGAGAACAATGAAGAAGAAAAATATATCACCATTTTCATTTCAATAAATTTCATTGTCCTTTTTCTAAATGTACATATATTTTAAATATGTTTCATTACAACTAAAATTATGCTTATATGCCATTGAGAGTCTTGATTATTTATTTATTTATTTTTGAGATGGAGTCTCACTTTGTCATCCAGGCTGTAGTGCAATGGCATGATCTTGGGTCACTGGAACCTTCACCTGCTGGGTTCAAGCTATTCTTGTGCCTCAGCTTCTGGAGTAGCTGAGACTACAGGCATGTGCTGCCACACCCGGCTAATTTTTGTATTTTTAGTAGAAATGGGGTTTCACTATGTTGCTGGACTGTTCTCAAACTCCTGACCTCAAGTGATCTGCCCGCCTTGGCCTCCCAAAGTGCTGGGATTATGAGCATGAGCCACCATGCCAGTAATTTTTAAATTTACAATTGACACATCATAATTGTACATATGTACGGGGTTCAATGTGATGTCTCAATGTGTGCACACATAATGATCGAATCAGGGTAATTACCGTATCCATCACTTTATTATTTTTGTGTGGTGACAACTTTCAAAACTTCCAGCTATCTTGAAATATACAATACATTATTATTTGTTATAGTCACCCTACTAAATATTAGAACACCAAAACTTACTCTGCCTGTCTCACTGTAACTTTGTATGCATTAACCAATCTTCCCTGGGGACCCTCCCCTCCCCAGCCTCTGATAACCAGTATTCTATTCTCTATTTCTATGAAATCAGCTTTTATAAGAGTCAACATGAGTGAGATCAGGTGGTGTTTGTCTCTAATATAATGTATTTTGAGTATTTTCCCACAATCATACATTTTCCTTTAAAATATAATTTAAAGCTTTCATAACATCTGTTGTGAGAATGTACCACAATTTAATCATTTATTTTGTTCAACATATTCTAATTATTCACCTCTGTGAGTAATGCTGTGAAGAACATCTCTGGGGCCACAACTGTGTCCCAGATCCCATTTGAAGAGAAACACTGATGTTGTTGAAACTTTTCCAGAAAGGGCAATAATTGGAGACCCTGAGAATATTCTGCTGAAAAAGAAAAGACTTAAAAGATTATGCCAGACAGAAAGATCTGAAGCAGTGACATGAAAGCAGAGTTGCACACTGAGCTTCAGTGATAAGAAGTAAAACAATGGTATTCATTACAAGGAGGCAGATTTCTGTTTATTATAGAGATCAACAATAACAATTTTTAAAAGCCCCCAAACAATGGAAGCATCTACAGAAAATAAAATTTAATTGAACAGCTTCCTTACTCCTCAACTTTAGTGGCAGTTGGCAGAAAATAGGGTCTATTCTCACACCATAAACCCTAAAAGAACATTTACATCTGAATCACTTCATGCAATGAATGGGGCTAGCAAGCAGGTATTTGTCAGTCATTATTGGTAGCCTTTGGACAGCTTTAACGTTATGGTTGTGATTCTTTCATGACAGAATAGAGCCCCAAATATACGACAGGTTTTAAAAAATTAGATTCTGTAACATATGAAGCAAAGACCTGGCTTAAAAAGTAAGAATCACTTTTCTGTCATTTCATGCTGGATCAGGAAAAAAATATGAGTGATTAATGGACATGTGATGCAACTCTTAACAATTTCTGGATCACTAATCATCTCTTGGCAAGCATAAGGAAGTGATCTGTGACCTGGTACCTTAAGTATTTAGGGTGAATAGACAGCTAAATGACCATAGAATTTATAAATAATTTATTTTATTTTTACTTTCATCTTCAAAGCCATTGTGAGTGTTACTAACTACAGGTTGATCTGGGGGAAATCCTTGGGTTATTTTTCAAGACTTTCTACAATCTTCAGAAGGGTTTTATGGAAATTCACAGAGGATCTATTATAAAATTTGGAATGCAAATTTTCCTATAGTCCAAGTTATCCTCAAATGTATAATCTACTTGAATAAACTCATATATGTTAGTGTTGGTTGAGGTGTAATGGGGAAAATTGCATCTACCAAACACAACAACCATTCAGATAACTACTCTGCTCGTTTGGCAACATACAGGAGCCATAAAACGAATTCAAATTGTCATGGCATGATTCACTCTGAAGTCCAGCCTAAAAGAATACTCCAAAGTTAAACAACTACACTTAGGACTCATACACAGGAAGCAAACTCAACTGTTGCTTCTCTAGCAATATTTTATTAGACGAAAATTTGTGTCTTCTCTTTCCTTGGAAATGTCAAAAATACAGGACTAGAAACGACTGACTTGTACTTTCCTATGAATGCGCTTTAGGATAGACCTGACAATAAATGGAAAATTACCTATAATCTCTAAAATCCTTTGAAACGTGATTGGAGATATGTAAATGGCTTTCTTTCTCCTACACAGAGGGGTTTAGCTGTCCTGCCTGGGATGATAATGCAATCATCTGTAGAAAATACAAATTCCCTAATTAACATTAGAGCCCTGGGAAACTTCGTCTCTAAAAGGCAAATGTAGGCAGCCCCCACCACAGCTATCAAACTGAGACGGTTTGGCTTGATTGATTTGATTGAATCTTAGTTTAGTGCCTTATTTCTTCTTTCTTATTTGGCAAGGAACCTTCAAAACAAAATGTCTTTCAGAGAATCTTCCACACCCTGTCTTTAATCAAAATAATAGAGAAAGACCAGTCAAATGGAAACTCCCTTCACAGAGCAAAATGGGCATGTTAATTTCAAGACATTAGTCAGAACTCCGTAAGAGTGAGCATTAAAATGTACCTGCTTTCTCTTCTCTATACATTTACTTTACTTGGGACATTGATTTCTTCAGCTGCCCCCTTTCCTCTGCCCCCTTTCCTCGAAACCTTCAATTGCTCAATTTTGTCCATTTAAGCAAATTATTTAGCAAACCAATCCCTTTCTCTGTTCTTGCTCACCAGTTCCTCTGGAGTTCTTATTACATCTAGCCTGGTTTTTCTTCCTCTATTCTCCCACATGATTTAAAATGCCTGGGCCAGACACAGTGGCTCACTCCTGTAATCCCAGCACTTTGGGAGGCCAAGGAAGTGGATTGCTTGGGGTCAGGAGATTGAGACCAGCCTGGCCAACATGGTGAAACCCCATCTCCACTTAAAATACAGAAAAAAAAAAAAAAGAAAAAAAAGAAAAAATTAGCCAGGTGTGGTAGCTCACACTTGTAATCCTCGTTACTCTGGAGGCTGAGGTGAGAGGATTACTTGACCCCAAGAGGAGGAGGTTGTAGTAAGCTGAGATGGTGACACTGCACTCCTGCCTGGGTGACAGAGCAAGACTCTGTCTCAAAATAAATGAATAAATAAGTAGTAAAAAGTAAATGCCTAAATGATTTGAAATGCAAAGCAGACAATGCTCCTTTCTTACTTAAAACATTCAATGGCTATTACCCATAAATCCAAAGCTCTACGTTACTTATAAGTCTACATTTCCTTATGCTTCAGTTTCTTAATCTATGAAGTAGGGACTATAATAGTCCCTATTCATAGGATAGTTGTTAGTACTAAAGTGAGTTCATATATGCAAAATGCTTAGAATGGGGCTGGTAAATATTAAGTTAAACATTTGTCTACAGTAATGACAATGATGACCATTTTTCTTGGAGGCCTAGCTCTGGGGATGTCTCTCCCTTTCCATGTTCTGCCTCTTTCTTTCATTAATCCATTGTACTTTGTTCCGAAGCATCTGAATGGGCAGGGTTACCTTATATGACATACAAATATCATTACCTGGACCATGGCTATTCCCAGGTTTGCTATGGAACAAAATAAGGACCAGTATTCCTAGGAAAGTCTAGGTCAGCAGTGGTATAAATCTCAAATAGAATGAGCTTTTTGCAGCCTCCAAATTTTCTTAACCTCTGAAGCCAAGACAGAAGTCTCATTTTTGAGCAGTAGTCACCATATTACTTTGATAAAACTGCTGTAGCCAGACCCTCTGAACCAAAACCAAAACCAAAACAAAAAAACAAAAACACACACAATAAAAAACCTTCTCTTTGGACAGATACAATTGCAAAGAGGATGAAAAGTCTATTGATTCAACTGTAGAAAATCTTAGAGTATCAGAAGCATCCAGAATGATTATCCTTTTTCTAGACATTCTGCATCTGTTGTCTTATGCTTAAGTTGTCTAGTTAAAGGTTTAACCTCTTACATTTTAGCCGAATGCTTTGCCACCATGTATGACCAGTACTTTGCTTGAGAAAAACAAGCAAGATACAGAGAAATAGGGACTTTTATTGTTTCATAGGTTTCAAAATACAGTTGTGTGTCACTTAGTGACAGGGATGCATTCTGAGAAATGTGTCATTAGGCGATTTCATCATTATGCAAATATGGAATGTACTGACACATAGATAGTATAGCCTATTGCTTCTAGGCTATATGGTATAGCTTATTGCTCTTAGGATACTGCAGGCAGTTGTAACACAGTGTAAGTATTTGTGTATACAAATATATCTAAACATAGAAAAAGTACAACTGTGCATGCTGGTGTTGGCAATGGCTGTGGTGGGCTAGGAAAGCCAGTCTCCAGTCCCCTAGATGGCACATGCAGATAGGTGCTGGTAGCAGCATCGTAGGGGCTTGAGATTGAGCCTACCAACCCTACTGCTACCACTAGTACTCACCTCCTCTGCTAAAAATCAAAATAGTGAGTAGATAATCACACTTCAAATAGATTATCCAGAAGAGAACACTGGAATTCAACAGAAAAGTGACAGGATACACCTAATATGAGGAAGAACAAGAACACCTAAATTAAGCCTGCGAGGCAGAGACCATAAATGAACTGGAAGAGACTCCCCAATGCAAAGAAAGGCTAAGTGAAAAACTCGCAGTGGTCTACATTCCCACTGTGGACTTCTGCAATCCTGGCCATGAGAGAGCTCCTTGAGCCTCATGGGTCTCAAAACTGACATAGAGAGCTGAGAGACTGTGGAATGGCATTGATCCAGAGGGAAGCTCATGCTGGGTCCCACATTACTCTCTGAGACCTAAGCAGCTACATCAAGGCACCATTTTAGAGCCCTACTCCCAAAAGATTGCCTACTGTCCTGGGTCCCAATGATGTCAGAGATGAGGCACAAGCAAAGCATGGGCTACTGCCACTGGAACTGAAATGAAAGCAAGACATAGGCCACCATTTTTTTTGGTGCTGAGGAACAAGTGGTATGCACATTCCCACCCACTGGCTTACAATACTGCCAGTGAACACAGCCCCACACTACCCAGTGGCAGGTCTACAGGACAACCACTACCATTCCTCACTTGTGGAGCTCACCAGGGGTCTAGGGATTACACACCCTTGCCTACCATAGCTGGTAATTGCACACACCACCCAGAGGCCTGAGGACAAGTACACCCAGTCTACCCACCACTTCCCTTATGCCAGAGTATGCAGTCCAGGGGCCAGGGGATTTCCCAGCCCATTTCACCATTGTTGGCACCTAAGCATTTATCTTGGAGGCTTGAGATTGAGCCTACCCACCCTGCTGCTACCACCAATCTGCATATGCTATCTGGGGGACTGCAGACTGGTTTTCCTACCCCACCACAGCCACTGTCGACACCAGCATACACGGTTCACTCCTGCTCCACAGGACTGTCCTGCCACTGCCACTGCCACCATCCACAGACCGACTGCCCAGGGACTCGAGACCCTGACCACCTTCCCAGTCCACTGCTGCTACAGTGGGCATCTGAATAAACCACCTGAAGGGCCAAGAAGTGACCCATGTGGATTTGCTAGTACCATTGCAGGTATAAACCACCTTGTTGCTCAAGGATGTGTATACTCAGCTCACCACTGCCACCAGTGGGACCTGAAGGCCAGTCCATCTGGCATTCAAGTCTCCAGCAAAACTTTACCAAGGCCTCAATAATAACCACATCCTAAGTCACTGAGGAAATAATAAATAACGCTGATGCTGTTTACAGCCAGATAATTCATATAGAGACAACTTTACTGCATGCACCCAGAATCAAAGCCAAAGTGCCCTATTCAAATGACACTTTCAGAAAAAATATCTTGCCCTACAAAAGCAAATTTTGAAAATTAGAAGAAGTGACTATTAAACCAGATGTGCAGATGTCAAGGTAAGAACATAGGGAAAATGAAAAAGCAAGGAAATATGACACCACTAAAGGAGCACAATAGTTTTCCAGGACAGATCTCAATAGAAAACACATTTGCGAAATCTCAGAAAAACAATCTGAAATATTTATTTTAAAGAAGCTCAGTGAGATACAGGGGAAAACTGAAAAATGATACAAAGAGATCAGGAAAAACAATTCAGGATATAAATAAGAACTTTATGAAAGAGATAAGTATCATAAAAAAAACAAGCAGAATTTCTGGAACTGAAGATCTTACTGAACAAAATAGATTGAAAGTTTTAAAAATAGACTAGGTCAAGCAGAAGAAATAATCACAAGATGTAAAGACAAATCTTTTGAAATAACAAAGGCAAGAAAAAAATAAAAATAGAAAAGAACGAACAAAGCATTCATGGACACAATAAAGTGACAAAATATTTGAGTTATCAGTATCCCAGAGAGCAAAGAGAAAATGAAAAAGCTAGAAAACCAAATTACTCAGATAATAGATAAAACTTCCCAAATCTAGCAAGAGATTTAGACATCAAATACGAGAAGCTCAAAGATCTCCAAACAGGTATAATGCAGAAAGTTCTTCTTAATGGCATATTATAGACTGTCTAAACTCATAGACAAGGGAATTATTCTGAAAAGTGAGATGCAAGAGGAAAGCATCTAATTGTCAAAAATAAAGAAAAAAAATAAATCAGACTAACAGCAGATTTATTACCAGAAACCTTATAAGCCATTCAAACTTGAATATATTCAAAGATGAAAGAGAAAAAAAAATACTGCTAGCCAATAATACTATAATCAGAAAAAGTATCCTTCATAAATGAGAGAAATAAAGCATTTCCCAGACAAGCAAAACTTAAGAAAATGCATGACCACTAGATCGGCCTTGGCAGAAATGCTCAAGGGAATCCTAAATCTAAAAGAATGACATTTACCATCATGAAAAATTAAAAAATGGATGAAGTGCACTGATAAACACACAAATGAGGAAGGGAAAGGACTCAAATACCACCACTACAGCAAACCACCAAATCACAATAACAAACAATAAAAAAAGAAACAGGGAATATACTAAACAACCAATAAACAATTAACAATATGTCAGAAACAAAATCTCACTCATCAATAACTTTGACTAGAAATAGATTAAATTCTCCAGTTAAAAGGTATAGACTGGCTGAATACATTAAAAAAAAATTATCCTTGAATACCAACCCTCTGCTAAATTTTTTTTTTTAAAAAGACCCAACTATTTCTTGCAACTACCTGCAAGAAACTCATCTCATCTGTAAAGATACATATAGATTGAAAGTAAAGGGATGGAAAAAGACATCCAAATGGAAACCAAAAGCAAGCAAGAGTGGCTCCACTTATATGCGATAAAACAGAGATTAGGGCAAAACAATAAAAAATAGATGAAGGTTGTCATTTTAAAATGATTAAGAGATCAGTCCCCCAAGAGGATAAAATAATTCAAAATAGTATGTACCAAACACAAGAGCACCCAGATATATAAAATAAATATTACTAGATCTAAAGAAAGAACTCTAATACAGTAATAGTGGGGTATTTCTACAGCCCACCCTCAGCATTAGACAAATCATTTAGAC
Organism: Cacajao melanocephalus; assembly: GCA_963573385.1. Classification (NCBI taxonomy): domain Eukaryota; kingdom Metazoa; phylum Chordata; class Mammalia; order Primates; family Pitheciidae; genus Cacajao; species Cacajao melanocephalus. Next base: position 6,778 of record CAUYLG010034555.1, on the reverse strand, counting down.
AAAAAAGCAACAAAGAAATATTGGACTTAAACTGGACTTTAGACCAAAGGAACCTAACAGACAACTACAAAACGTTTTATCCAACAACTGAAGAATGTACATTCTTCTCATCAACACATGGAACATTATCCGGGATAGACCATATGTTAGGCCAAAAAATAAAGTCTCAACAAATTTAAAAAATATTGAAATCATATCAAGTATCTTCTCAGATTATAAGGAAATAAAACTAGAAGTCAACACCAAAATGCACTTTGGAAAGTACACAAATATATGAAAATTAAACTACATGTTTCTGAATTACCACTTAGTTAATTAAAAAATTTACATTAAATTAAAAAAAAAAAAATGGAAACAAATAAAAATAGAAACACAACATACCAAAACTTGTGAGACACAGCAAAACCAGTACTAAGAGGGAACATTACAGAAATAAATCCTGCATAGAGAAAGTTGAAAAATTTCAAATAAAGTAGGAAAGCAAGAACAAACCAAACCTCAAAATTAGCAGAAGGAAAGAAATAATAAATATTAGAACAGAACTAAATGAAATAGGGACTAAAAAAATTACAAAGAATCAATAAAATGAAATGAAATGTATCTTCAAAAAGATAAAATTGATAAGCCACTAGCTATATCAACCAAGAAGAGACAAGAACCACATAAACAAAATCAGAAATGAAAAAGTAGACGTTACAACTGGTACCATAAAAATACAAAGGTTCACCAGAAACTATTATAAACACCTATACCCTAACAAACTGGAAAATCTAGAGGAAATAGATAAATTCCTAAAAAATACATAACCTACCAAGATTGAATTAGGAAGGAACAGAAAATCTGAACAGACCAATAATGAGTAATGAGATTGAATTAGTAATAAAAAGTTTTCAAACAAAGAAAAGCCCAGAACTGGGTGGATTCACAGCACAATTTCTATCAAATGTATAGAGAAGAACTAACATCAATCCTCCTTAAAATAAAACTACAGGCCAGTATCCCTAATGAACATAGACACAAAATTCCTTCACAAAATACTAGCAAACCAAATCCAATATATCAAAAGATAATATACCATGATCAAATGGGATTTACACCGTGTATGCAAGGTACAAATCAATAAATGTGATACATTGTATCAACAGAATAAAGGACAAAAAGCTTATGATCATCTCAATAGATGCAGAAAAATCATTTGCTAAAATTCAACATTCCTTCATGATAAAACTCTCAACAAATGAGGCATAAAAACAGCATACATCAAAATAATAAAGGCCCTATATGATAAATCAATAGCTAACATCATCATGGGAAAAATTGGAAAGACTCTCCTTTACAACTGGAACAAGACAAGGATGCACATTTTTGCCACTGTTACTCAACAAAGTACTAGATGTTATAGCCAGTGCATCAGGTAAGAGAAAGAAATAAAAGACATTCATACTGTAAAGGAGAAAGTTAAGTTGTCCCTCTTTACAAATGACACATTTTTATATATAGAAATACCAAAAGATTCCACAAAAAAATTTTAGAAGTCATAAATTGAGTAAAATTGCCAGATACAAAATCAACATAAAAAGTCAGTAGCATTTCCATATAGGAATAATGAAATCACTGAAAAAGAAATAAAGAGGGCAATCCCATTTACAATAGCTACACACACACACACAAACCTAGGAATAGACTTAACCAAGGTAAAAGATCTCTATAAGAAAAACTACAAAATACTGAAGAAAGAAATCGAAGAGGACACACCAAATGGAAAGGCATTTCATGCTAACAGAGTGGAAGAATTAATATTGTCAAAATGGCTATACTGCTCAAAGCAATCCACAGATTCAATGCAATTTCTATCAAAATACCAATGTTATTTTTGTCAGAAATGAACAAAATAATCTTTCAAATGTTTATGAAACCAAAAAAGCCAGAATTTTCAAAGCAATCCCAAGTAAAAAGTGCAAAGCAGAAATGATGACATTACCTGACTTCAAAATGTATTACAAGCCTATAGTAATCAAAATAGTATGGCACTGACATAGAAACAGACACACTGGCCAATAGAGTAGAGTAGACAACCAAGAAATGAATCTATATATCTATATCTATATATATCTATACACACACACACACACATATATATATATATATATATATGTATATATCTCCATCCAACTGATCTTTGACAAAGCCATTAAGAATGTACATTGGGGAAAAGACACCCTTTTCAATACATGGTATTAGGAAAAGCGGATACCCATATGGAGAAGAATGAAACTGCACTTCTATCTCTCACCATATACAAAAATCAACTCAAGATGATTTAAAGACTTAAACATAAGACTTGAAATTATAAAAGTACTAGAGGAAAATGTAAGGCAAACTTTTTGGGACATTAGGCAAGCAAAGATTTTATGAATAAGACCTCAAATCACAGGCAGCAAAACAAAAAATGGACAAATGGGACTATATTAAAGGGTTCCGCACAGCAAAAAAGCAATCAACAGAGTAAAGGGGCAACCTCTTGAATGGAGAAAATATGTACAATTATTCATCTGACAGGAGACTAATATCTTGAATACACAAAGAACTCAATTTTTGAAAAAGGGCAAGCAATTTCATTTAAAAAAATTGGCAAAGGACATGAATAGATTTTTCTCAAAAGAAAACTTACAAATAGCCAACAGACATATGGAAAAATGCTCAACATCACTAATCATCAGGGAAATGCAAATCAAAACCACAATGAGATATCATCTCACCCTAGTGAGAATGGCTATTACTAGAGACAAAAATTAATAGATGTTGGTGAGGATGTGGAGAAAGAAATTGTTATATAACGTTGGTGGGAATGTAAATTAGTACATCTATTATGAAAAGCAGTGTGAAGATTTCTCAAAAAACTAAAAACAGTACTATCACACTATCCAGCATTCCCACTGTGTATTTATCTAAAAGGAAATAAATCAATATATCAAAGGCATACATAAACTTCTATGTTTATCGCAACACTACTTTTTTTTTTAAACTTGGGATACATATGCAGAATATGCAGTTTTGTTACACAGGTATACACGTGCCATGGTGGTTTGCTGTATCTATCAACCCATCTCCTAGGTTTTAAGCCCCACTTGCATGAGCTATTTGTCCTGATGCTCTCCCTTCTCTTTCCTCCCAACCCTGACAGGCCCTGGTATGTGTGATGTTTCCTTCCCTGTGTTCATGTGTGCTCATTTATCAGCTTCCACTTATGAGTGAGAACATGCAGCGTTTGGTTTTCTGTTCCTGTGTTAGTTTGCTGAGGATGATGGCTTCCAGCTTCATCCATGTCCTCACAAAGGACATGATTCAGTTCTTTTCATGGCTGTATAGTGTTGTATGGTGTATATGTGCCACATTTTCTTTATCCAGTCTATCACTGATGAGCATTTGGGTTGGTTCCATGTCTTTGCTATTGTAAATAGTATTGCAGCACTATTAACAATAGCAAAGATATGGAATCACTCTAAGTGTCTATCAACAAATTAATGAATAAAGAAAATGTGATTTATAGAGACAATGACATACTATTTGGCCATAAAAAAATTAAAATTATGCCATTTGCAACTACATGGGTGGAACTGGGTAGACGTCATTATGTTAAGGGAGATAAACCAGTCACAGAAAGAGAAATATTGCATTTTCTTTCTTATGTGTTGGAACTAAAAACATTGCTCACATGGAGATAGAGTGGAATGATGGATACCAGAGACTGGGAAGGGTACGAGTGGCAGTGGGGATGAAGAGATGTTAATGGGTATAAATAGTTCAATAGAAGGAATAAGTTCTTCTTTGATAGATGAGTAAAGTGACTATAGCTAACAACAGTGTATTGTACTTTTTAAGAAAACGAGGAGAGCTTGAAATATACCCAAAACATACAAATCATTCTCACGAGATAGATACTCTAAAGGTTCTGACTTAATCTTTATACACTGTATTCATGTAACAAAATTTCACATGTACCCATAAATATGTACAACTACAAGAATCAAAAAATTGTTTTAAATTTTTAAGTTCTGGGGTATATGTGCAGGATATGCAGGTTTCTTACACAGGTAAATTTGTGCCATGGTGGTTTGCTGCATCTGTCAACCTCTCACTGAGGTATTAAACCCAGCATGCATTATCTGTATTTCCTAATGCTCTCCCTTCTCCCACCATAACCCACCAGGCCCCATTGTGTGTTGTTCTCCTCCTTATGTCCAAGTGATCTCATTGTTAGGCTCCCACTAAAAAGTGAGAACATGTGGTGTTTGGTTTTTGTTCCTGTGTTAGTTTGCTGAGGATAATGGCTTCCATCTTCATCCATCTTCGTGCAAAGAACATTATCTCATTCCTTTTTATGGCTGCATAGTATTCCATGGTGTATATGTACAGAATTTTCTTTACCCAGTCTATCACTGATGGACATTTAGATTGATTCTATGTTTTTGCTATTGTGAATACTGCTGCAATGAACATCAGTATGCATGTATCTTTGTAATAGAATGATTTATATTTCTCTGGGTATATACCCAATAATAAGATGGCTGGGTCAAATGTTATTTCTGGTTCTAGATCTTTGAGGAATCTACACACCATCTTCCACAATGATTGAACTAATTTACATTCTCACCAACAATATAAATTTTTAACAATATTAAAAAATGACACACCCATACTGAGCACTTAAAATGAATAGAGTTTGCAGGGGTAGAGGTTGCTTTGGGTGAGTCAGTGAGTGGGTGGTGAGTGAAGGTGAAGGCCTAGGACCTGATTATTGTAGATTTTATAAACACTGTCCACTTAGGCTACACTAATTTTTTTTATTATTATTATACTTTAAGTTCTGGGGCACATGTGCAGAACATGCAGGTTTGTTACATAGGTATACACGTGCCATGGTGGTTTGCTGCATCCATCAACCTGTCATCTACATTAGGTATTTCTCCTAATGTTATCCGTCCCCAATCCTACCCCCTGCTATCCTTCCCCTAGCCCCTCATCCCCAGATAGGCCCCAGTGTGTGACATTCCCCTCCCTGTGTCCATGTGTTCTCATTGTTTAACACCCACTTATGAGTGAGAACATGCTGTGTTTGGTTTTCTGTTCTTGTGTTAGTTTGCTGAGAATGATGGTTTCCAGCTTTATCCATGTCCCTGCAAAGGACATGAACTCATCCTTTTTTATGGCTGCATAGTATTCTATGGTATATATGTGCCACATTTTCTTTATCTAGTCTATCATTGATGGGCATTCAGCTTGGTTCCAAGTCTTTGCTATTGTGAACAGTGTCATAATAAACATACACGTGCATATGTCTTTATAATGGAATGATTTATAATCCTTTGGGTATATACCCAGTAATGGGATTGCTGCGTCAAATGCAATTTCTGTTTCTAGGTCCTTGAGGAATCACCACACTGTCTTGAGCACTTAAGAAAAATACAGATACCTGGAGTTCCCACTTGCAGATATACTGCATCAGACTTTCTAAGGGCATGGGGCCTTGGGCATCTTATTAAGAAAAAATTACCCTCACCCCTCTCCAGTTAGACTTCTTATGTACTGCTGGTAGGTTATAAATTGGTAGAATCTTTGAAGAGGGGCAGTTTGATCATATCTATTCAAGAGGTAAAATGTGCTTCCCTTTGAACCAGCAATTCTACTGCATCTATTGGATAAATTTGCACAAGTTTCAAATATATGTGCAACTTTGTAATAGCAAAAACAACAACAACAACAACAACCACAAACTAAACATTTGTTATAATGGCATTGGTTGAATAAATTAAAATACATCTCCACAATGGAATACTATAAAGTTGTTACAAATAATAAGTTAGATAATTTGAGAATGATTTATGTATGGTGATATGGAAAGCCATGCATGCATATTTTAAATGAACAAATAGGTTGCAGAATGACTTATTTTGATCCTGTGCATATATGTATATATACATGCATACATACGTATATGTATTCCAGCCTAAGAGTACACATGCAGCTACACATCCACATTTGTATGCATGTACACATGTGTATACAGTAGTTGAACTGCCAAAGTTGGATTCTTGGGCCAAACTAATAATCCTAGGAGCCTCCCAGGAGATATTCTGTGAATGTCCCTTTTAACTGAAGAGAGAACCGCTACTTTGGTCATGTTAAGGTAGCAACTAGATTGGTTTTGAGACCACTTTGAATGTCAAGAATTCCTTGCTATGGTTTCAAAAGTAGCACTATATTTATTTTGCCAAGCATTTTTCACTATTTGCTTTCATGGATAAATAAAATTAAGAAATTATATATATATAAAAAATATATATTCTCACTCTACATAATATATGTATTATATATATTCTATATTATATATATATTTTATCTCTCTTTTTCAAAATTATACTTTAGATTCTGGGGTAGATGTGCAGATCATGCAAGATTGTTGCATAGGTACATTCATGGCAAGGTGGTTTTTTGTCACCATCACCCTATCAGCTATACCTGACATTTCTCCCCACGTTTCCCTCCCCCACCCTCCCTCCAACTATCCCTCCCATAGCCTGCCCCACAACGGACCCCAGTGTGTGATGCTCCCCTCTTTGTGTCCAAGTGTTCTCACTGTTCAACACCTGCCTATGAATGAGAACGTGCGGTGTTTGATTTTCTGTTCTTGTGTCAGTTTGCTGAGAATGATGGTTTCTAGATTTATCCATGTCCCTACAAAGGACACAAACTCATCGTTTTTTATGGCTGCATAGTA